>JAVYIG010014759.1:0-39707 GCA_035222895.1 Strongylocentrotus droebachiensis | reverse complement strand
GTCTTACAAATAAATGCTGATATCCTTTGGAAAATGATGAGGGTACATAAATCTATAAATTTCATTTTTGTTTGTCACAATTGGTAATTTTTCATTCATGTAAAACTGCTTTTATTGAATGCAAAATCAGACCAAAAGATATAGTCATCAAGATGACAAAAGTGCAACTCTGAATTGTTTTTGTTTTTATGAAAGAAGTATTAATAAATACTGTTTGCTCAGGGCAAATGCACATCACATTTTTAGGTAAATTTGAAATGTTTAAAAAGTATTTGTTCTAATATTTCTTGAAAGTTTTACGTTTTCAGTTAAATTTAGAATAGATTTAGAATAAATTTAGTAAATAATGCATTAATTGAGACACACCTGGGACCTGTTTCATAAAACTTGTTTTCAATGACAACAAAGTTATCAATAGCTTTCACTTTCTTCCTTTTTTGTTGTTGCTGTGTGTATTTAAAGAGTTTGTTTTGTTTTTGTAACCCAAATTGATCAAATACTCCATGCATGCAGTGAAGAATATTTAGGATTTATATAATTTTATCTATCAGCCCCTCATCCTCTCACCATTTTCAAATCTCTCATTCTCTCTCTCTCTCTCTTTCTCATTTTGTCTGCTTGATCCACCATCCCTTAACCCTTAACCCTACTGGACCCTGGTAGCTCCTGTATTAAAGCCTATGGGAATGTGAGAATTCAGTAGTTAATGGGTTAAAGATAAACTTTAGTACTGGTAATGTGATTGCATTGTGAAAGAAAAGGTGTGAGAAAGGATCAGAAACAGTTGATCATGTAGCATGTAAGTATTGGTGTGCACTGCAAGGTTCTGGAGTCATCAAAATCATAATAAATTTGACCGAGTCTTGGTAAAGTAACAAGCACTGTATACAGAAAGCTATATATGGGACAACACACATGGTGTCGGGGCTAGTACTACCTTCATTTCCTTGTCTTTCTATGCTCATTACTCAGCCAGTATACATTTTCTACCAAAATTGTTTGGCACATGTCATTTATTTGTAATCTTGAACATTCAGTGTAAGTTTCGTTTGATTCTGTGAGAATTAATTTTCTTTTTTTTACCAGAACTGGAGTTTATCTTTAATTCCTTCTTCTTTCCTTTATATTTCTTATTTCACAGGTTTCAAGTCACGAGATATGTCATTTATTCGGCCTCTCCCACTGTGTCTTCTTCCACTGTGCCATGAATGAAAGCAAATCTGTCACCGAAGCTTTGAAACAACCTCTCTACCTATGTCCTGTATGTCTTCGTAAGCTTCAGAAGTTCTTCAATTTCGACATCCCTGCCGGTACCGACAGATCCAGGATGTATGCCTGAAAGTTCAAAGGTCGTATCCATCAGAGAGGATTGAGGAGACAATTGATTGGTTAAACAGAGTACAAGAGTTTTTGTCAACTGATTGAATTTCTGCAGTCTCAATATTACCTAAAGTTGTAAATCAAAAAGATTACCGGTAAGTATAGACTAATAACATATTCATTGTAATTTGTTATTTATTCATTTATTTGTTTTAAATTATTTAATCGTAATAATATAATGCACTTTAATGTGCCATAATATCTTGTAAAACTATTAAGTTCAATATTTTTTTTATTGGTGGGGGGGGCGGGGGGGGGGGGGGGGGGGGGGGGGGGAGTGGGAAGTTCTTTTTTTTTATAAAGAATAACAACTTCATCATCGTAATCTGATGAAATTTCTCAAGATGCATTAAAAATATAAAAAATTAACATGCATAAGTTTTGCAAAAGTTGGCAAAGACTTGAACACAAATATTCTGGACTTTCCCTGCACTGTTGAAAAAATGTTGAATCTTTTTCTCTCAGGCAAGTATCTGAGAATGAAGTTATAAAGGTCAAAAAGGTCAAAGGTCACAGGTCAAAATGTATGAAAAATAAGACTCTAATTAACAATTGCATTGACGACTTATCGCCAATGCCTTGTGTCTCTTCGCATTCTGAATTCTTCTGCTTCTTCTAAATTCCCATTAGTTTTGCACGCAGTGCTTGTCATCCCTATCTAGCTAGGTCATTTTCTGCGGCCTGATTCCTTTCAATTTCGTAGGCGTAATGTCTGGCATCCAATCTAGTTCACCCGACTCTTTATTTTCCAAAATCACTCATGCGTAACCCCCAGTTGCCATTTTGTCCGTTTCTGGTCCGTTTTAAGGCCTTTCTTACTTCCTTTATTTGTTTCTCTACTATACTTGATGCAACCAACTTCTATGAAAGTCCTCTAGGTAGTCTAAGAGATGTTCTTTCATCTGCGACTTATAACCTGGCCTTCAAAATACCATCTTCATAATCGAAATTCAAATAATAAATAAATTTAATAAATTGACTCCCTAAATTCTGTAAAGTGCCCTATCATACCAATTCAGTTTTGTCTCAATTTTTTCACATTATCTTTATCTCATTGCACATACCAATGCCGAATACCTAGACTTTTAGAGTTTTTAAATTAGCTTTCTTACCCTTTTTTTCGGATTTAGATAACTTCAAGATATGCCCTTTCCTGCCAATAAAAAAAACCACACCATTCCATTCCATTGACCAACTTGCAAAAATTGCTGTTGAAAATCTTGCTTTTCTGGAAAATTCCAAAATAAATTCAACTTGCTCTGAAATTGCAAGCCTTATACCAAGGTCAATCAAACTAATCAGACATTTGCATCTATGCATGCAACAACTTTCTGCCCAGTTTGGTAAAATTTAATGACGTCATCGCAGAGTTATCACCCAAAAAGATTAATTTATATGCATTACATAACAATACACCTCAGCCAGGCATGCAGTACATTTTGCACAGATTAAAATGGTGTCAAAATGACCACAATGAAATGTCCTTTTGAATGATACCAAATACAGTATGTGTTCACACAGAAAATGTTAGTTAGTCCTTTTGAATGAGGTCCACAACACAGTTCCCGCTGTAGAGTTGTAGACCAGACAAACATTTAACGTTTATCTGTACTAGTGTATGGAAGGGATTATACCGCGCCCTGCGAGGTCACTGGACAGGTGGTTATCTCATCAACTCGGCTCTCAATTAACATAAGAAAAAGAGGATCATGGGGGACCAATGGTCACCGATTAGGCATTGTTTTCTCTATAGAGGGAGCAGGTAGCTACAAGTAGGACAGTGTGGCTTTAATATTACATTATTGTTCCTGGAAATCTTTTTTTGTAACTTTCATTTATCTACATTTTGTAAAGTAATCCATGCATAGGGTATTGGAAAAATAATATTTATCTTCAATTCTCTTGAATAAAGAGAGGAAGCATAATTATTAAATGAAATGAGAGGAAATACCCTGTTGCCCAATGTTAATTTTTGACATTCTCTTTTGCATACATGTATGTATTGTCTTTTGATTCTGTAAGTACAGGGGGTGTTTCACAAAGATCCTAAGTTGAACTTAACAATTATGGAAAGCTGTTAGCATCTATGAAACTATTTTGTAAAAGTTATTTTAAAAGGCATAAAATGCTGTTTAAAATCATTCATATCTTCTATGATCATGGAGATGTATCATGTTCTTGGTGTGAAATTTATAAAAAGTCTAAAATACTTAAATTTTTGCTTTTTAATATATTTATGTTAAGGCTACAAACAGCTCTCCATAATTTTTAGGTCCAACTTAAAGTTAAGTTCTACTTAGGATCTTTGTGAAACAACCCCCAGGTAACTCATTTATTCATAGCAACAGCAATGTCAGTGGATTTGATGCAATACATACATGTACAAAGGCATCTTTGAAAATATTTTTCAAATGATAGAATTAATTTCGTTTTATTTCATGTCATGTATTTTTTTTTAAATTAAGGTCTGTTGGAATCTCAAAAAGCTTTAGCTTATAAGCCTAGCTACATTTGGATGACTGGGTAGCCTCATTATTTGTTGGACTTTTTCTCTTTTTTAAGAGAAGGAAAAAAGGGCAACAGAAAGAAACAAAAAGAAAGAAAGAAAAACTGTTTGAGCTATGAGAATTTAAAGTGACTCAGTAACATTGTTGACAGTTGATAAAAAAACTAACTTTTGTATGAAAATATGAAATACAAGGCGTTTATAAGAATTAAATAAATAAATAACAAGAAACACAATCAAATAATTAACTTAAATATTTTTTTAAAGTCAAATAAAGGTAATCACTTAGTCTTGCATATCAGCCGTTTATTTATTGAAATAACACAAAACAATATCCATTTCTTTCTATGAATGGAATTCATTTTTAATGTAAACTAGTCTTGCATAGTCCAAGTTATATTGATAGTAATATGTTTTTTGAGTAGATGCCCTAATAAAGAGTACTTTACAGTTAAATCATGACATACGTGAATTTTGTTAAACTATGTATATAAAAAGGAAAAGAGAGAGAGAGGGGGAGGGAGAGGGAGGGGCGGGTGGGAGGGAGGGGGGGGGGGGTAGAGCTTTTATAGGATCAGCACAGAGTGCAACAGACCCATGCAAGGATCTACCTCTGTTGAATTCAGTAATTCACCATGGTACCTTAATTGCTGCTACTGTAATGGTTTGCTAGACAATGTTTATTGAAAAGTAATAAATATGTTGAGACTTTTATATCAAACTTGTTCTTATTTTTTTTGTCTTTTTAATTAGCTTCAATAATGAAGTTTGTTAGCCCGGTGAACATTTGTGTGAATGAATTTTGATTGGTTTGTCTTGTTGCTGGATAACAACTGATCCTGAAGGTGATGCTTATATTTTGAACTAAATAAGAGTATGTTTGGCCAAATAAAAAAAATAAAAAACTTGTTTAGCGTCCTGCCTTTTTGAAAAATAGGAAGGAAGAGGCCCTTTTTTTCCCTCAAATGGCCGCTCAGTACATTTTCCCTGATAGTCGGGCTATTTTTCAAGATGGCCGTCAGCATTAAAAAAAAAAAAAATCAGAAATAGATCCATTTTAGAAGTTCTTTTTCTCCATGTTTTTGTTCCCCCCCAATTATTTTAATTTGTTTCTTGTTATTTATTGATTTAATTCCTATAAAAGCCTGATCTGCAAGACTACGTAAAAAGTAGTTATATTATTTGGGAACCGGTGACATTCCAGCAGCATGAAAACATGCAATACGGGGGGGGGGGGGGGGGGGGGGGTCCCAAAAAAAAAATCGCAACGACTCACACCCAACCGCTGAATAAGCAGGGGGGGGGGGGGGGGGTAAGAGGACTTTTTTTTGTATTTTTTGTATTTTTTGTATTTTTTGTATTTTTTTTTTTTTTGGGGGGGGGGGGTCCCGAAATTTGAAATTTTGACCCCATCGAAATTCCGTTCCGTTGGGGGGGGGGGGGGGGGTAAGGTCATCTTTTTTAGGTCATCTATTAGGATTTTAAAAAAAAAGAAAAAAAAAAGGGGGATTTTCCCCCAAAACATACACATACAAAACTCTAGGGGGGGGGGGTTCAACCCCAACCCCTCCCCCCCCCCCTCCTGCGTACGCGCCTGCCCCTCGGCCCAGTCTTATTCAATGTAATGCTTCATGATATTCCTGTCTCACCTGCTGTACATAAATTGTTATATGCAGATGACTACGTAATCTGGAAATGATTTATAAGAGAATCCAGTAAACATATACAGGACTACTTAAACGTATTGAACGAATGGTTTTCATCCTGGGGACTGAATATATTCCATGAGAAAAATTTACCTTTGTTGTTCTCTCGCTCAACTCAACACTTTCTGATTTCCCTTAATGAAAATATACTCCTCGAAAGGAACACAAATACTTACAAAACATACACATACAAAAAACTCAAGGGGGGGGGGGGGGTTAACCCCAACCCCCCCCCCCCCCTCCCCCCTGCGTACGCGCCTGATTTTACCACATATCTACTCTTGTTGTACTGCTTGGGGAAACTGCTCAAAGACAAATTTATCGAAGCTGCAAAAATTACAAAATACATTCGGCGAGATGATTTTAAATAAGGTTTACGACACACCACAATGTAAGCTTCTTACGACTTTAAATTGGCAATCGCTCGAACAAAGATTATAATATCACTACTGTTTGTTAGTTTTTTAAAATTATAAATGTCATGGCCCCAACTTATTTAAAATCACTTATCAATTATCGCACCTTGAATTCTCTTCTTGACATCCCCTACCCCAAAACCGAATTAAAAAAAAGTTCATTCTCGTATAAAGCAAGCACTCTGTTTAACAAACTTCCTTTCTCAATTCAATCAACCAAATCAGTTCAAACATTTAAGCGCGGATGCCAATTGGCAAAGGATTTATTATAGTAGAATCTTCGTTCTTGTTTCCCTCTAACGGTATAATTATTTTTATTACGTTATTATTGTGTTATATATGTTTGTACTCTATATTATGTCAAATATGTCACTGTTTATTTTGTATGAATGTTATATTTTCATGTATTCCTTGTATTTTTTAATATCACATATTTGTTATGTCGTCCTAGAGGGCGTGCTTGGAAAGCAGTTTTGTAAACTGAATGTACCTACCCTCTATTTTAAATAAATAAGTAAATACCTCTGATTTGGAAGAAATCTTTACCTCCACCCCCATCCTCTTTTGGTATTACGAAACAACTCCAGTGTCTACGGAACTCTAAATGTGCCAATGCTTCGTTTCAAAGACAGAGAAGTTTAGACCTAATATGGGGCAAATTAATTACATAATGGTTCGAAGTTTCCAGACACAGGAAACGCTACTGCGGCCTTCTTCGTACCGTACTATGATTATTTAGAACAAAAAAAGGCTGCAAAAAATACTTCTTCATACAGGGCAGAATTGGCAGCTATTGCCCTTGCATTATATTTGTTAAACCAACTACCAAGTCTTTACACAGGAGTAGTAATATTCTGCTACTCTCTTGGTGCTATATAAACGCTGAAAGAGGAAGAACAATTCATTTATGAAATATGAAATATACAACTCCACTCTAACGGAATACAAGTATATTTTTAGTGGATCCAAGACAACTATGAGATCCGGCGGGCCAATGAGGTGGTAGATAAGGCAGACAAACACGCCCTAACACATACTCAAATTGACATTAAAAACAAACTGAATAAAAATGAAATAAATGGTATCCTCAAATTATTACATGCAGAAATGACAAAGAAGATGGGACGAAACAGTGTCCCCATAAAAAGTATCCACATATCAGTATCAGTGACATATAAAGTGCGTTGTAAACCACAATAGTACCGAGACCATCCTGCACCATTTTGGCATACGCCAATCATTTGAACTTTCTGCATGCGCTACAAAATGTCCAATAACTTTTGTCAAGTTAATACACCGAGATACTGGCCAAAATTAGAGGGAAAAGATATATCCAAAAAGCACCTTTTCGGCTCAAATTTATATTCAACACACTACATAACTCAATGAAATCGATATCAACTGGAAGGTACCTTAATCATCGATCTTTTGAGACCAAATCCATGGTGATGAGAGGTTTACTTAAACATTATATTTAACATTCGATGTGAACACACTAAACACCACGTCCTCAATACACTAAAAGTAATACACGCATATGTTTGCAGTTAATACACATGTGGACAAAAATGTCGTTTGTGTGGAAATCAAATCAATAAATTTGCTTTAACTTTCCACTGAAAAGAGATATAAGCCTCTCCTTCGCACATGATATTGGCTAATTCCTGGAAAGTTACAAAAAAGGTACTTCTCCAATTTTGATATATGGAAAATAACGGTTTTCGATTAAATTTAATATTTCGAAAATATCACAAACAAATTATGTTTTTTACTTCAATTTCGATGTTAATTGATCCCAATTCCGTTGATATTGGTATCAAAATGTAATCAAATTTAATTATCTTTCATATGACTCAAAATTCATGGTGGTTCAAGGTTTTCTTAAAATGTTATTTACAAAATACTATTTTCGTCAAAAAGGCCTCTTTTGAACACCTCTGACATACTGTGTATAATGCTAAAATCTTTCGAATGAACAAGGTGTGCTTAGTTTGTGTGGTAGTGGTAGGCAAACCCCTCATTTCTGACTTTGGCTTTATATCATCTATAAATGCGAGGGAGCTTTTTGTGGAAATTGCTCTTTAGTCGCTTTAAATTAGAGCATGTTTAATGATGAGGGGGAAATGGATACTTATCGCCAGGGGATAAGACACTAGTATCAGAAAGGACAAGGGCATGTTTCATTTTTTAAAAGGGGTATTATTAGTATTTACTTACATGGCAGCAGATTACATCAGCAACATGATAATCTGAAATAATATGTATGCACCGCAATTTCTTTCAAAAGTATAATAGTCGTGATGATAGAGTTCTTGTTTGCATCCCCATTTGTTATTAGCACTACACACAGAGAAAAAGAGGTGTAAATTGACTCCCTATAGGGAGTAACTGCTTGTCGCATAAGTGACACCCCTCAGGGAGTAAATTTACTCCCCAATGTAGGGAGAACATTTTTTTTATAAGAAGGTGTAAGTTTGCACCCCAAGGTTATGATTTTGCTCCCTTTCAGAAGAGAAATTTGCACCCAATTGTGCTTAATTAACACCTTTTGGTTCCATTTTCATGAAAAATGTGTTCAAATTTACACCCGTGGGGGTTGAATGTTATACCCTTTATGATCGATTCCACACCCTGTGGGGAGTAAATATACACACTTCGTATGCACAGCATCAACCAATTGATCATCCCTCGAGCAATCAATCATCCATGCTTCGTAATCATAACAGTCACTGATTCTCAACCTTTTTGTCTACGTTTCACTGCTCTAAAGAAATCAGACCAGAATGTCGAGTTATATATTGAAAGGCTTTAATGCTTACCCAAACAACAGTTAGTGTGAACTCAACACAAGTGCAGACTGTACGAAATAACTTATGGCTGGACGTATCGGTTCAAATGTAATGGAATTACCTAAATACACATCCCGCCTTACCGTTGTTGTTGTTGTTGGTAAATGTTTTGTGGCGTTCATTCATATTGAATATATACGCCATAAATATCTTCAATTTTATAAGAAAATCAGTTATAGTCTTCATGAGAAAAATGAGAATAAAGATTTGTAATGAAATAATTAATTAATAAGTAACGCAATTTATTGGGAGTCTCTTAAGTCTCCGCCTTACCGAATATCTTCCCTTAATTTACACGTATAAGAAGAGTAAAACAACACTTCTGCTAATTTCATTAAATTACCAAATATAACCTTCGGTACAACCCCCTTATTCTTGATCGGAAAACTTTCGCACAAATAATATGCCCAAATGAAACAAGATAATTCCCCTAACATGACTAAGATATTTAAATTATCCAAATTTTCCTTCATTTGGCAGTACCTATATCGACACGGATGCGCCATTCCTGTAGCGCATGCGCATATGCACTGACCAATCAGAGCTCGTCTGACTAAAATAGGGTGTAAAATTACATCCCTCAAATATACACCCTTGCGTATTTCCGTGTTTACTCCCTAAAAGGTGTAATAGGGGGCGCCCTTTTTTCCAATTTCGTTTTACTCCCCAAGAACACCTTTTATTTCTCTGTGTGTCTGGGTGACTCATTCATACATTTATCTTCATATATCAAATTGAAATCCAACTACATTGTACCACATACATCTGTGAATCTGGATGTACAACTCCTCTTTCTTTTTTTTCTTTTCTCTCCTCTCCTCTCTCTCTTTCCCCTTTTACCAATATTTTCCCCTGCTATTTTCGTATTATTATGTTTTCATTGAGGGTAGTCATGCTATCAAGCTTGGCTTATTTTGTCAACCCAGCTGTTTGATTTCGTTACGATTAGTTCCAGCCAGCCTTACTCCATTCGACATTATATTCTTTGAAATGTGTAAAATTTGCAATGGTTTGTTTGTTAAATATTTGTAAAAATGCAAAAGAAAAAGAAAATCAAACAGAAATAAAATAAATCAAATCAAGTCAAATGAATGTACACTGTACATACACTATGTAACGGTCGCTCGGGTTGTTTATGAGATGCAAATTGACACGTGTCTTTTGCTTTCAGTTGAAGTGTACGTTACAGCTTCATTCATTTTCATGACAACAATAACATCAGGTAAACATGACCTTTATTCTGGAGTCATAAAACGTTTCTACAGTGATTTGTCATGATAACAGAGCTAGTCTATAACATTGGTATAGTTATGTACACACTTCAGAAAAATTGACTCAGGTTCTCTCAAATATGTTTAACAAAAATATTAAATTCCATAGCTATTCCACGACATTGGCAAACTCTCACCCCCTACCAAAAAAAAACAAAACTGTATTTTCCTGCAGAATCTTTACTGTCACTGGCCCACAAATATTGGAATGCCCTTCCCGACACATAACAAAAAAAAAAGTCATTAAGTGTATTAAAATATGCCCTTAAGCACCTTTTGTTGCAAACGTGTCAAAATGTCTAGTTCCCCATTTTTCTTTCGTATTGGCCGGACTGGCTATTTCTTTCACATCGAAATAGTGACTCGTGTAACTATGATTTGTTCCCATACTACTTAAACAAGATTCCTCCATGGCCACCGCTTCTCTCTCCATCTCTGTCTCTTTCTTTCTCTCTCTCTTTCTTTCCCTCTCTGTTTCTTTCTCTCTCTCTTTCTTTTTCTCTCTCTTCCCTCCCTCCTCTCTCTCTCTTCCTCTTTCTACCCCTTTCTCTCTGTTTCTTCCTCTCTCTCTTTCTCTATTCCTCTACCCTTCTCTCTCACTCTCCCTTTACCCCTTTCTCTTTCTCTCTCTTTCCCTCCTTCCTCTCTCTCTATCTCTGTCTTTCTACCCCTTTCTCTCTCTCTGTCTTTCGCACTCTCTCTTTCCCTCCCTCCTCTCTCTTTCGTTCTACACCTTTCTCTCTCTGTCTTTCTCTCTCTCTCCATCTACCCTTCTCTCTCTCTTTCTCTCTCTGTCTCTCTTTCTACCCCTTTCTTTCTCTGCCTTTCCCTCTCTCCCTCTACCCCCCTCTCTCTCTCTTTCTACCCCATTCTCTCTCTGCCTTTCTCTCTGCGTCCTTCTCTTCCTCTCTCTCTCTCTCCCTCTCCTTCTATCCCCCTCTCTCTCTATCTGTCTGTCTTTCTTTCTCTCTCTCTGTCTGTATGTCTGTCTTTTTTTCTCTCTCTCTCTTTACCCCGTTCTCTCTCTGTCTTTCTCTCTCTCTCCCTCTACCCCCTCTTTCTCTCTCTCTCCCTCTCTCTCTCTCTCTTTCTACCCCTTTCTCTCTCCTCTCCCTCTTGCTCCCCCTCTCTCTCCCTCTCTCCCTCTACCCCCTCTCTCTTCATCTCCCATTCTCTCTCTCTCTTTCTCTCTGTGTCTCTCTTTCTACCCCTTTCTCTCTCTGCCTTTCTCTCCCTCCCTCTACCCCCCTCTCTCTCTCTCTCTCTTTCTACCCCTTTCTCTCTCTGTCTTTCTCTCTGTGTACTTCTCTCTCTCTCCCCCTCTGTCTTTCTGTCTCTGTCTCTCTCTCTCTCTCCCTCCCTCTATCTCTCTTTACCCCGTTCTCTCTCTATCTTTCTCTCTCTCTCTCCCTGTACCCCCTCTCTCTCTCTCTTTCTACCCCTTTCTCTCTCTTTCTCTCCCTCTATCCCTCTAAGTAACCATGAAGTGGACAAATAATGAAAAAATGTATATGATGATAGAGTATTTCTGCCTGATCTCATACACGGGTACAGTAATCAGCGCTAAAGATAAATATATCAATAAGTCACTTATTTATATATTTATCTTTAGCGCTGATTTTCCTCCATGTATACTACACTCCACTAATCAAACTATTATCTTGCCATTCGAATGTAAACAATATTTATTTGGTATACTGTGTACAAATGAGTTACGAATCCTGAGTGACACTCGAGAAAGAAAAAAAAGCCCTGATCCGTATTATTTTTGTCATTGTTTGTGTACTCTTTATTCTCAAATTTGCTTCGCGGACAGGGTTTAAAGAGAAGGTTGAGTTCTGGGAAGAGGTGATAAATAATTTGTGAGCGTTATCATTCTTATTATGCGAGTGTGGAAGAACATCAGATAAGACATGTTCCCTGGAAAGCATGGCTCTTCAAATGCCTTCATATTCTAAATATGTCATGTAACATCGTAAAACTCGGGGGGGGGGGGTAGGATTTTTACGCCACGTGTTCGTGTAGTCCCATATACATCTTTCTGTGTACAGTGTTTGTAACTCTACCAAGACTTGGCCAAATTTCTTATCATTTTGATGATTCCAGAACCTTGCAATACACACAATTCTTATATGCTAGATGATCAACCTTTTTTGGTCGATTCCACACCATTTCTTTCACAATGCAATCGCATGACCAGAACTCAACTTCATCTTTAAAGAACTCGGATACGGCACTTTAGAAATATATTTTACAAACTACATAATTTTATTTCATGTAATATAATTTAACCACCCATTATTTTCCATATATGTGAATACTTTACCAAATAGTATATCTAATATGGAAATGTATGCAGACGATACCACTTTAACCGTAAGTGGAAGTAGCATAGCTGAGGTTGAACCAAACTTTCTTTCGCATTGCAAGAATTAATGGTATGGGTTTAATAATCAAAACCGCATTGTACTAACCACAGAAAAAAACTTGCGTCGGAGGCATAGCTTCTCGTACACATTTGAATAAAAAACAACATTCAACGTTTGTATCAATGGAAAAGCATTGGAAGGAATTAACGTCGTCAAATGTCCAGGGGGGTGTTTCACAAAGATCCTAAGTAGAACTTAACTCTAAGTTGGACTTAAAAAATATGGAAAGCCATTAGCATCTTTGAAAACATTTTCTAAAAGTTATTTTGAAAGGCATAAAATGTTGATTCAAATCATTCATATTTTCTATCATCAAGGAGATTTCATGTGCTTGATGTGGAATTTATAAAAAGTCTAAAATACTTGAATTTTTGCTTTTGAATATATTTCATTTTAAGGCTCCAATGGCTGTCCATAATTTTTAAGTCCAACTTAGTGTTAGGTTCTACTTAGGATCTTTGTGAAACACCCCCCTGGTATATTAATTGGTGAAGAATTGAATTGGTCCAAGCACGTTGACAGAGTAACAAGAGTAACGCAAAGAAATATCAGTGTAATAAAATTAAACGAGCTAAGGACTATTTACCAATAACATCTTTAAAGTTGCTGTATAATGCACTTGTATTGCCTCACTTTGATTATTGTTCCTCTGTGTGGTCAAGTCGGTATCCGGAGAAAACGGATAAACTCAAGAAAGTTCAAAAACGAGCTGCTAGAATAATTTCAAACAAAAGTGACGAGACTCCATCCAGTGAATTGATTAGCAATCTGAAATGGATGCCAATTGAGAAACGTTTTGAATTTCAGCTTGTTAATATGATGTACAAATGCACACATCATTTGGCGCCATCCTTATTTCAAGAAAGTTGAATTAAAGTAAGTGACATTCATCAGCATAATACGAGGCATGCAGTTGAAGGTTTACTTCTTGTCTCAAAGTATAAAAACAGAATGCTTTAAACATAGCCCCCTCGTTTCTTCAATTACAGCATGGAATCAGTTGGGCAGATCATTGAGAATGACAAGTACTGTGAACACCTATAATTCCATGTTCAAACAATCTTGCAATATCGATTCCCAATAAGATACAATGACAAGAGGAATTTTGTTTAGTGTCTTTTTTCTTAGCCCTGAATGTAGGACGATATAATGCTTTTCAAACTTAAAGAATGATTTCATATAATTTATTACCAGTTATAAATACATTTGTGTTTTGAATGTTATTTAAGAGTGTACATTAAATTGCTGTACTAGATTACATGCATTAATTTTGCATATTATCCAGTAATTTACTATCCTGTAATATATTTTTTGGTTGTAAATATATAACAATTGAACTCTCAAAAGTATATTTTGCCCTTTTTCAAGGTGTAATTCATACCGAAATATGCTAATAGTTACTTTTCATCGGAATAAAAAACTAATTACCGTCAATGCTATAATGTTAAATATTACAATTATGCAACAACGTTTTCTTGAACGAAAAAGCAAAGCAAAACAAAACAAACAAACCTTTATTTTATTACGAGGATACCAAATACTTTGTATATTATGTTTATACATGTTCTTACATATTTGTTATTGCTATAATGAATTTATGTTCAAGATTTTGTTATTATTATTATTATTATATATATTTGCTAAACTAATGTACCTCATTATGTTTAACAGGGCCTCATGGAAGATCACCATCATTAGTGATAATGAGTTAACCTGTCTAAATATCAGAAATAAATAAATAAATAAATAAATGAATTATAGACTCCTGGGGCGATTCACAAAGCCTGTTTCAAATGGCAAATAACACAAATCAGTGACAAATCTGCTGATAACCAATCATAAGCAAGGATTTCAGTAGCTTATAACACAAATTTTCATTTGTCACTGATGACAAGTTTGGGTGCGAATTGCGTGCATTAGTCGTTGCTGGGCTGGACTGGACGTACATTAAAGATAAAGACCAGTTATGGTCATGCGATTGCATTTTGAAAGAAACGTTGTGAAATCGATCAGAAAAGGTTGAACATCTAGCATAAGATGTACTGCAAGGTTCTGGAATCATCAAAATGATAAGAAATTTGGCCTAGTCTTCATCAAGTTACAAGCACTGTACACAGAAAGATGTATATGGGACTACGCACACGTGCGTTTTTATCTCTCACAGGCCAATAGATAAACTAATTTACCAAATATATCAATTAGTAGGCGGTTTCCCGGCAAAATTGTTGTCATCATGTATTATTCAAAACATATTCTTTCACATGATTGGTAATAAGAGCTTCCATTTCATTTTTTGAAATTGGGGCGTTTCCAATACTGATCTTTACCTTTAAAGCTTGTCCAGCCTCGCGACGGCTGATGTATGGCAGTTCGCGTTCTGACTATAAGCGAGTTCGTAATTAGGATTTGCGCATGGTCATTCGTACCCAAATTGTAAAACCATTGAGACGAATACTCAGATCGTGCTCATGAAAGTTATGTAATCAGTATTCATTTATGTACCAACAGTACATTTACTTGATACACAGGTGGAAGTATTCTTCTCAATAGGCAAACAAAAGGTATTCATGAAGCACCTCCATCACTTTGGCAGTGAAGTATCCATCGTGTCTAAGATCTGTGGATATTTTGGGGTCAAGCGATCCAGAGCTATTTACGAACTCGCTTATTGGAGTTCAGTGTCTCACGGCGGGCGAATGTGAAAGCTCGTTGGTATTTCCTTGCGATTTGATTTTAATGCATTGCGGAAGTGACCTATTGGTATCTCATATTATGATGTTAATGTTCTTTGGAAAGTTGTTATTGTGATTCATATTCAGACACGAAGATTCTAATAAAATCCATTTATCTATATCTATCTATCTATCATGTGTATTGTTTTATTTTATGTTTGGAAATGAGAATAATGAAGTAAAAGGTGAAATATTTGGACCCCACACATGATATTCGAGCAGCAGAATTGTGTTTCTGTCATTTGTGCATTCCTGACGCTACAAACAGTTTATTTCAGTTACAAAATATCATCAAGAATGAAAGAAATTAACAAGAACAGAAACAGACGGGTATTTAACCCATTTTCAGCTGCACTTGATGAAATAGTACACCGCTAGGTACTCTCACCAAACAAGAAAGACTCGTAATATAAAATATTAAATTGATATTCGACCGTTTTCACACTTCACTTATTATTTAAATGATCCTTGGAAGTACATACAAAATGTATATATATATATATATATATATTTGCTTCACATTTAGAATGCACAACATTGCGTTTTATATATTTCAGTGATACATGCTGTAAAAGTCATTATGAATTAGATGCGCCATTTCATAGTGCAAACAGTTTATAAGTCAGATATAGGACGCTAAATGTATGACATTGCATATTTACATATGCACGGCTGTCATCACAACGCTCGAGGTTAAAGGAGATATGAAAATATCATTATTGTTCATAATAATAATTTAACAAGACAGTAATGATAACAATGAAGTCTTGTACTTTGCTCACATTGGTTTTATTCCATTGTCATTCCTGCCAATGTACCAGACTCGTGCCATATATGAAAATGGCGCTCCATTATTAATACCCCTGCTTTAGGGGTATCATCACAGCGCTCGAGGTTAAAGGAGATATGAAAATAAAATCAGCCTTATTAACTTTCACTTCACTTCACTTTGAACAATTCAAATAATAGTTTTTCTATTACTCAATCAAAAAATGAAGAAAATGCGAACATAAAATGAATATCAAATGATATTTGCAACATGACATTGAAAATAAAATGATTTGTAATATTATAATATTAATATTTTGATATGGTTCAATTAATTCTTTATCACAATCATTAAAAAAAAATGACAATGATATAAACAGTGTAAAATTAAAGATAAAGTTGAGTTCTGATCAAACGATTGCATTGTGAAAGAAATGGTGTGGAATCGATCAGAAAAAGATGATCATGTAGCATATAGATATTGGTGTGTACTGCAAGGTTCTGGGGTCATCGAAATGATAAGAAATCGGCCCAGTCTTGGTAAAGTAACAAGCACTGTACACAGAAAGATGGGACTACACAAACATGTGGCATAAAAATAGAGCCTCATCTTTAAGGTGTTACTTGTCATATTTAGAATATGAAGGCATTTTATTAAAAAGCCATGCTTTTCAGGGGACATTTTTTTTCTCTGATTTTCTTACACACTTGCATAATTTCTACGCTCACAAAATTATTTTTTTATTTGTCAACTCTCCCCAGAACTCAACCTTCTCTTTAAGTCTGTGTTCAATAGCATTTAACGTGTCTCAGGAAAAATGGAAACTAGTACAAAGTTTTTAAAAAACTTGTAGGGCATAGTCATATATCAAATATCGATAAGAAATCAAAGCATTTTAAGATAGAAAATATATAAGCACATCATAATTCAAGTCGAATTTTAAAGGAATAGAGAAATCCTCCAAAGAGCATAACATTTTGGCCCGAATTCACAAAGGAGGTTTGTCGACAAACCTTGGTTTTCGTGAGTCATGTGACGCGTTTCGACGCGTTTTTACAAACCAGGTTTGTAAAAAAACGCGTCAAAACGCGTCATATGACGTCCATAAACCTTGGTTTGTCGACAAACCTCCTTTGTGAATTCGGGCCAATGTGTATGGATTACTCAAAGCAGAAAAACGAAAGGAAGGAAGCAAGAAAGAAAAACAAATGACCACATACAAGGCCTCGAAAGTCTGATCATTCATAAGTACACAGTAGAAATGCAATGCATGTGGGGACAGATGACTAGTCTCAGGCGGGTAGCCAGTGGGGGCGGTGGGGCGGTCGCCCCCCAAAAAAAACGCCTGCCAAAAAACAAAAAAAAAGAGAAAAAAAGGAGAAAAGAAAAGGACGTAGGAAGAAAAAGGATTAAGAGTCGAGAACGGTACAACGAATCGTCTTCTTTCTTTAATAATCTAATAAAACTTCAGAGCTTCCGCGCTATGCGCGGAGGCAGAGGAACTTGATTCAAACAAAGATTAAGAATCGAGGACGGTACTGCGAATCGTCTTCTTTCTCTGATGAAACGTCAACAGAAACTGAATTTGATAAGGATTAAGAATCGAGAACGGTCCAACGAATCGTCTTCTTTCTCTTATAATTTGATGAAACCTCAAAGCTTTCTCCCCCCTCCCTGCACCCCCCCCCCCTAGGGAGCGCGCTACGCGCGCTCTGTAAGTGATTCGCACGCTTCGCGTGCTCACTACCGCCCCCCCCTAAAATGAGATCCTGGCTACGCGCTTGACTAGTCTAGCTATAAGCTCCAGCACCCACGGCATGTTGAGAAAGTAGCTACGTATTTGTATAGGCTTGCGTGGACTTACTCCGAATCATCGGTTCATAGTGTAAGCACCTTGCATGTCACCTATTCAAATGTGCCAATATTACAAGAGAAATACATCAATCGACCAACTCCTTTTAAAGGGCTATTGCCCCCCCCCCCCTCCCTCCCTCCCCACTCCGGGGTCGATCGGAGGCACCGCATTCGTGTTTCCAAAATCTCCGAAAAAGGCCTGGGTACTTTTCACGCGACAAATTTAAGTCCGGTCGATATCGATTTATACACACCTTAGATGTGGGGGGGGGGGGGGGGTGTGTGCATTCAAAGGAAGGGAACATGCATACGCGTACCCTAAATAACATTAAATGGGGCCGGGGGCCATTATTATGATGCACATTATTAATATCATTTGTTTTTCTTTGAACTTCCGTGAATGAAACTTATTTGACAGCAATCCCACATTGCTTACATGTATTTTTTTCCCTCTCAACATCATTAGTTATTATAACTAATAAGAATATTATTAACCATTATTGGGCTGTTTTGTTGCCGTGTCTGCATGTTTAAAGGTTTCGCATACCATAGAAATATGTATCAATTTGTCTTTTCGCTCTCTATCGCTTTGTGCGATGATATTGTTTTTTGTTGAATGCTTTTTCAATCCAATTTTAATAGCGTCAGATGATTCAATACACGTATCAGACGGATCTCTTTAAAGGGAATCACGCGTCAGTTTCCATGTGCAGAAGGCCATAATTCGCTGACACCAGACTTGGTTGGAAAACCATTGATGGGAGTAAAAATCTGCACACAGCAAACCCGTTGGCCAGTCAAGAATTACCCCCTTATCTCTCGGAGAGTCTAGCTTCGGATCCCGCTTCGGATCGGGTGAGGAAAAAACAAAGCATTACATAAGGTCGAATGGTCATAAAACTCAAGGCTAACATTGGTGATTGACAACACCTGTTATTGGGTAAACACCCGAACGGTGTTGAATTCCCCATGAGAGCTAACTACTGAGTGTCTTTAACCTTTGTCGAGCTGGTGTTTCCGTTATGGGAGGAAAAGGCCAAAAGTAATCGCTTTAATCCAGACGCTAGTCTTGGCTAGTCTTATCATAATATTATACCATAATATTAGGAAAGTTTGCGTAAGTTATGTTTCATTGATAACAAAGAATATACACATTGTGACAATGAGAAGTATTACAAGTTCGTACGAATTTTCTGGAAGTACTCCTTTTAAGTTACTTTCAGTGATACACAGTGGGTGATGTAACGTACGATATGCTAAATCTTTTTGCAAAATAGCATATTATACAGTTTTAGTAATACAATTATATAGTACCGTACATTTTAAAGCAACCAATACAACGCATATTGAGTATTGGTTCATTTTAAGTGTATTGCGAAATCTTATCCTGAAAGTTTCAGTAACTACAAATTCGATAGGAAGATTAAGAGGTGAAATAAAAAAAAAATATTTCAGCGGTGACTGTAAAACTTTATCGTTTTTCAAAAAACTTTTACATGAATTTCATTGTTAAACATAAAGTTGAGTTCTGCTCATATGCGATTGCAGTGTGAAAGAAACGTTCCCTGAGAAGTATGGCTCTTCAAATGCCTTAATATTCTAAATTATACCACACGTTCGTGTAGTCCCATATATACATCATTCTGTAGTGCAATGCTTGTAACTTTACCAAGACTTGGCAAAATTTCTTATCATTTTGATGATTCCAGAACCTTGCAATACACACAAATACTTATATGCTAGATGATCAACCTTTTCTGATCGACTCCACACCGTTTCTTTCATAATGCAATCGCATGACCAGAACTCAACTTTATCTTTAATGAAATGACAATGAATAAGATTTATGTGATCCCTGAAGAATTAAATTCCCAGCTTAAATCGCATATAATTATGGCGTCAACCAAAGCTTTTTAATCATGGTATATCGACTTTTTTTAATTTATTTTTTAATATCAGCAGAACTTCTTTCATAAGTTCAAAATGTTAATATTTTGTTTGGGTTATCGAACGGAACACTCCTTTATATTGAAGATAAATATTATGCCTGAATTAAATAAAATCGAGGTCCCGGTTTTTAGGAATTTGTCTGATCAATTGCCAGAAATTTATTGTTTTTCCCCCCTTTTTTGTTGTTGCTTTCACACACATAATATACTTATACCAATTAAGGTTCGAATGACTTCTACAAATATCAAAAACTCAAAATAAATTCTATAAACTCTCATTCTTCAGATTTTCAAACAGATTTATATATATAAACATATATCAACTACAAATATATACAACTAAAATATTCTTATCCCTTGTAAATTTGACGTATTTTGGGTTTTTCATAACTCAAAATGAAAGGGGGACTGGTTGTAGTAGGGTCTGTGTTGAATACTCTTAGACGCAAGGTTTGGTAATGTCACATTATCAAGGAAGACAAATTGGGAGAAGAAAAAAATGTTCACATCAAAATAAATGACAAAAATATAAAAAGGGTTCGAATGATTTAGTTATAAATTGTAAAATACAAGTATCTTATATCGAGGGTTCAGTGACACGAAGACGTAACTCCATATTTTGCCAAAATGAGTATTTTATATCATAATTTTTAACACAATATGGGCCTTCCAGGAAACACAAAGGAGTTAACTCCACCAAAACCCCATTGGAGTCAATGGCTATTGAAACGTAGACTTAACTCCTTAAGGCCCAAGTGTTCAGTGACACAAACACTACTTTTTTTCTCAAAATGGCCAAAATGGAGTTACGTCTTTGTGTCACTGACCCCTCGATATATATATATATATACATAAAGAAATATATCAGGAATGACATTAGAAGTCATGTGGGAAGCCGGTTGGTTTAATGCAAGATTTTTGCCAGAAATCGTGTATGGAAAGATGCTCCTTTTCCCCTCCCTGGTACTCTCCCTTGTAACGACCGGTTAATTTCTTTTCATGATCCAATACTTTAGCGACTACTTTACACATAAATGGTGCAGATTTAAGTGACTGTGCTGCCATCCTTCGTATTGACCCTTGTTTCTTCCATTCAAAATATGAATTGTACAATGTCTCATTTGAATCAAGAAGATGTATATAATCGGCGAGCTCAGCAAAATCTTTAAAATCCTGTAGATGTATAAATGAATTGGGGGGCGCAACACGCTCATAATCTGCCCGCGGAGGGCCATAGACGATGGGTACAATGTCATGGCTGAGAGAATTCCACCAGAACTTTTCTGTGATGTAGTCCCTGCATTCGCTGTTTTCCACTGCCAGGTAGAACTTATGACTCGTAATGCGCTTCCAGCAGCCATCTGAGTTCCTAGGGCACTTTATGTTTCCACAACCTCCATACATGTCGACGCTGACGTGCTTTGCAAGTGTTTTAACAAATTCATGACGCCTCCAAGAAGCTGTACCGCAATTGGATGCAGCCCAGGCCACTAATCCATTTTTCTCCTTGGCCCAATTGCGATTTTCACCAGAAGAAATCTGCGGTAGGGTCTCATCATAGAGACCATACGGTAAGTGTATCGTTGACGATGGCCTGTATGACATCGTGTAGTTGTATATGCGGTCATATTTACTGGGTGGTATTGCATTTCCTCTCGTGTGTCTAGGACTCTCTAAGGAGTAGAAAACCCAGGCTTGATTTAACGGGCGTCTCCTCTGCATCTCTGTCCAATTCCACCGCGATCGATGAAAGAAAACTACGGAGTCACTGTTCACCATGGTCTCATAACTCGTATCCTCGACCAAACTAATTCCACATTCAAGCCCTGGGCATTGGGATTTTGCCGGCGTCTGGGGGCTCGCGCTGCCTCTCCATATCTGGACCTGACGGTAACAAAGTGGCTTACTTTCAGATTGCGATGTTTCATTTTCAAGATGGGAAGAACTCCTCCCGTTAGCTTCTGGTTCGAGCAGGTTGTTTCTTACTCCGCTAGCATTCCGTATTAACCAGTGTGGAGCAATCGGAGGCGCGTTGTGCATACCGTTCTGATCGTAGCTAAGAAGATCCAATCTGTAAAATCCACCAATTGAAAAACACGTAAGCGCTGCTAGACAAAATGATATCACCTCCTTACCATTCATAGCTCTCATGGTTACTCTATTTTGATCCACGTATAGCTACACCAATGTTTCGAAGTAAACACCAAGTTTACTAGAATTTGACGCCAGTACTACTAACTATTCCGGAACGACATGCATAAAGCATCAACTATATTGAGCTTCATATCCAAGTACGCAATGTCTCGTATAATACGCGTTCACCTGATGATGATTATAGCTGGCCGTTGGGGTCGACATAAGTTTATTTCTAGTACGTTTTGGATTTCCCATATATATATATGCCAGTGTAACATCCATGAGAGAACTACTTGATATCCCAACTCTTGAAGAAAGAAGAAAACGGGCGCGTTTGTCAATGTTCTACAAGATAGCAAATAACGAAATTGCGATACCAATACCGGATTACATCAAACCGAGGGAGCGAACTACAAGGAGGAGTCAACAACAACGATATATGAGACTCTTCAATGGACACTTACAAATTTAGTTATTTACCCGGGACACTTAAGGATTTTCGTCGAACTACCTTCTTTGGAGCAGTTCAAGGTGGCTCTTGAAACAATTTAGTTCCCTTTTCAGGAACTGTACCGCATAGAGCTGTATATAAAAACTCTATGCCTTACCCTCAACTAGATGCTGAACAGGCGTTGATAAGTATTACCATAGAAGTAGAAGTAGAACAATCCCGTGTGAGTCCAAAAAACAATTACACCTAAAAAATTGCAAATTATTTTGCAATCATCTATTTATCATCTATGAACAGTAAATTCGTATACATCTTATGAAAGAGCGTTTTATCCCATATCATTTGGTATCATTTGTCTGTGGTATGTGTTCAGCTTGGGTGAACAGAAGGTATTGTTTGCGAGAGTGCGAAAAATCGACTCGCGCATGCCTACAGTATGTGATATGTTGGGATTAAAGAGAGGGAATGAATTTAATGTATCAAATGACGGATGCAGAAGCAAAACCACACACATACACACATGCGCGCGCACAAATGCTCGTTGATATTTCATTTTTTTGTTGTTATAATACCACGAGAATGACCACGACCAGGATATAACAAACGTGTTATTCTATCAAGTTTGATAGAATAACGCTTTAATAATATATCTAAGCTTGATAGAAGAACACTTTCGATATATCAAGCTTCATAGAAAACACTTTCGATATATTTTGGTCCTGGTCATCCTCTTGGTATTATACAAAAGAATCCAAGGGAAAACCGTTGCCAGTAAAACGGATACGCCTATTGAAAGATTTATCCCGTCAATTACGTACGCATTTTAAGGGGTATTGCGCTTCATATAATCTATAGATATACATTGCGACCCAGAAAAAAACGAAACCAAGAATTATCGATGTTTTAACATAACTAAGTCACAATTTCTAGAAAGTTCAGTTTCTGCCCTTTCACATGACACCTACATCAGGTTAAATGAGAAAGGAATGACAAAGTACTGTTTGTTTAAAGTGATGCTTGCATTTCCATAATTTGATTTAAAAAGTTCGTTTTCACTGGCTGCCTGCCGTAGCAACAAGCAGAATTGACAAAAGACTTAACTCCGTTTCATTGACAATCAGCCATGCATGAAGTCTTTCATATATGTCTGATCTTCAACGACTCTTTGGAGGAGGATCAAAGCTTTACAAATATGTGTCATTCATTAATTATAATTGTAATTAAGTTAGAATAAAACATCGATTATTCTCGGTTTCGTTTTTCTGGGTCGCACTGTATATACCTCTCTCTATATATACTTAGCTTTGATCTATCGTTCCGTACAGTGCTCAATGCCTATAGGCAGAGCAAACATTATATATTGAATAGGGCAGACTAATGGAAATGGTTGCTACTCCGAGTTTCACGCTCTGCGAGCAATCATCAGGCAACTGGTAGCATTCTTAAAAGTACATGATTACTCTACAACTTTGGTGCAAATACGTTCAAAATAAGACTTAACTAATACAATACAATGCAACAACATACATGTATGTGAATATTATTGCGAAGAATTTGTTTATGGGCTAAAAATGCTACAAAGGAAAACAAACATATACAAGTAACAAAGGCAATATCTTCAATTAAACTCTTAAAAGACACTTCATATTGCACACGGATATACACCTTCGACAATAGGGACTTTTAGATTCTGCACGACGAGAACGTGGACTTCCCTTTTAAGGCAATGTGACGTCACTGACAGTGCCTTAAAAGGACATCACATTGCCTTAAAAGGGCAGTCCACGTTCTCGTCGTGCAGAATCTAAAAGTCCCTAATATCAGCGCATTTTGAGGATATCCTTTCGGACCCGCTCCACACGAACTGCATGGCCTGAACTGGGCATTCTCAACCATTCGAAATGGGGCATCATTCCAAAGATAAATAATATGCTTCCATTTTTACGTTATAAAAAAAAAAAAAGGTCGATGGGATAATGTTAACAAATTAAAAGCCCGTAAAAACAGTTGTAGGTCTTCTTTTGTATCAAAGAGAGTGCATTTTGTCCATGATTAAGTGTAATTAATCAACCATGATTATAACTGATCTAATGGGAATTCTGAGGTTATACCGCAACAATAAACAATAAATCCAATATATTATGAAAAGGCAACGAAGCGGAACTTGGGGTATATATTTTTTAAAGTCCAGAATTCTTTGCCAGGGGCTCTTAGTATAATACCGTTAAATACTTCCTAAGGAAGCCCTGTACCAAAAATGGTGCTTTTATCCGGCAAGTAACGATAATCGATAAATTTGACGCTAAGCCACCAGAATATAATTCGAAAATAAGATGCGTATTCGCAAGGGAACTGATAGGGGGGGTGTATTCAAGGCGTCATCTTTTCTGGTCTTTTCCCCTATCCGACCTTTTTTTTTTTTTAATCGCTTTGTCTGTCTCTCTCTATTTTTTTCCTCACCACTCGAAGGGGGTGGGGGGGGGGGGGCTATGTGCCCCCCCCCCCCCCCGTCCGCTGAAGCTGTGTCACGGTGATCAGGAGCAACGACGTTCATTTTTCTCTTTCCCCGGAAGTATGTGTAGGTGCATATAATATGTACAGCCCATATCATGGGGGAAAGGGTTATATTTCCGAAATTTCGGCGATGAAAAGACATGCTAAACGATTCATTCAACATTCTTACGTCTTATACGGTTCCTATATACTGTAAGTTTGCCTGTGAAACAAGCATCGGAAAAATACATTCACATATGAATTCAGATTGAAGTTGCTTGTATAGATAGTTTTCAGCGATTATCTAGAATATTGTTACAAAAAAAATATTTTTGTTCCCCTTCCTTTATTAAATAATATCGTATGTGTACAAGAATAGATATATACATGCAGAATAATGATATGCTTGGCCATTCAAAATATGAAAACATGCATTACTATCGGAAACGATGTAATATCCTCAGTCCACGGACATCCAGTTAAATTTTTAGGATCACTTATGACATTCTCGATGAAAACTTCTGAATTCTTCGAATATCTGAAAGAAAAAATAGAATCCACTCTCAAAAATATTAATATTCGAAACGAATATAAAGTATGTATACTCACTAGATATGCACTCCCGTCTCTCCGTTACATGCTTACCGTTCATGATGTCCATGCAACGCATTTGAAATCTCTTGATATAATATTAGATATATATACTAAGTTATGGTTAGGATTACCGTTACGTGGTGCCAATCTTGCTGTGGTCCACGACCCTGATGGCTTGAACATACCTTCCATTTCGGACCTTTACCAAACCTGTCATGCTCTGGCTTACAGTAGATCTAGGGTCAAATGCGACGATGTTGTAAATCACGCCCTTGTCCGAAGTCTAGATAGAGAAAGGGGGTGGTCACGACAAACGTCGTTCACTTTGGAAGCACATGAAATTCACTCAAAAATACCAGACTCTGTAAGCTGGAACCAGACAAAAAATGTGGGTAGTGAGCACATTTTTTTTTTTTTTTTTTGTCCTCGAAAATTTTTCAATTTGCACCCCCCCCCCTTGAGCGCCAGGGGGGGGGGGGGGGGGCCAACCCCCCAAAAAGGTAAAAATCACGTGATTTTACATGATTTTTTTCTCAAGGGGGGGGGGGGGGGGCCCGGGCCCCCCGGGCCCCCCCCCCCTGGATCCGCCACTGCCACCAAAGTATATGCAGACATAGAAGGAGAAAGCATCAATGGGGGCACCATACCACCAAACATAATACCTACCCAACACAAAACAGACATCTGTCACATTGACAACACAAATAACGACATTATCATCATCGAACTCACAGTCCCCTTCGAAACAAACATTGACAATGTACATCAACGAAAACAAGACAGATACACAAGACTCACACATGACATAACAACAACAGGGTGGAAGCGCAAACTAGTCTGTATCGAAATTGGTTCACGTTGGCTCATAACCCCACAAAATAAATACCGTCTAAATGAAATATTCAAAATCACTAACTCAGCTAGGTACCCCGAATCCTGGGACGAAATATTGAAGGCCGTTCTGTCTAGTTCTTATAATATATACCTCCAATTGTAATTTATCGATCTATATACATTAATTTGTCATCATTTCCTGCTTATCAATGAACTTGTAACCATTCTGTACCAAACTGGCAATATTTACCGTAATACGTCACTTATTTCGATTCAATAATACCATTATTGATTAATATATCATGTTTGGAGATCTTTCCTTCCTCATCATAATGTTACAATCTTCTTCTTTTATCCTGTTCTGTACTATACCACTTCTGTTTTTCTCTCCTTTTCTCCTTTTCACCTCTTCCCTTTCCCTTTCTCTCTATCCCGGGGCTCCTTGTTATCACATATATTGTTACATTGTAATTGCAATGACGAATATTTTATATTATTATTGTTAATGTACTTTGCTATTGTACACTGTCGCTCATAAAGTTGGAATATTTTTGTTTTACCCCAATTTATGTAATTATTTAAAAAATAATTTAAAAATAATAGATCTAGATAATAGTATACATTCTCAGATTTTATTGAATAGTAATTTGCCAATGTGTGTTTTGCGTGACTGCTAAAGCATGTGTATGCTACTATGCTTATCAACTAGGGGACCTACGCCCTTAAGGCATAAATGACAGTAAAGAGGATTAATGCCCCACAAAAGGGCACTAATATAGCACATCGACACGGTTTTGATCCTGGGGCCTCACAGTTACGAGGCCATTGCTTTGTCACTGAACCATGACTGTACGCAGCGGGGGCTAGGGTAGGGGGCAGTTTCCATGAATTAAAAAAACAAAGAAAATGCTATAAATTTTCAATAATTTATTGCATTTTACCCCGGTTCCCAACATTAAAAAAATCCTCTGTGTGCCCATGCCTTGAGCCATATAGCATGGCTGTCCAGAGGAATTTTTTATTTGGGGAACCGGGGTAAAATGCAATAAATTATTGAACATTTATTGCATTTTCTTTTTTTAATTTTATTTATGGAAACTGCCCCCTACCATAGCCCCCGCTGCGTACAGTCATGGTTCAGTGACAAAGCAAATATGATGGCATAGCACACACAAAACACGCGAAAACCTAGTTCATAGTTTGTTTCTTTGTTTTTATTTCAGCACATACAAAAACATAAAATACAATCAAAAGAAAATACCCCCCCCCCCCAAAAAAAAAAAAAAAAAAAAAAAAATGTATATATATGTATATACATAATACAAACAGATGATCAGTTAGAAAATATCATCAAGAACGAAATAATGTACAAAGAAATTAACAAAAACAGAGAAACAGACGGATGGTTAACCCATTTTTAACTGCACTTGCAGGTCCTCTTACCAAACAAGAAAGACCCCTAATGTAAAATGTTAAATTGATATTCGACTGTTTTCACACTTAACTTATTATCTAAGTGATCATTTGAAGTACATACAAAATGTATATATATATTTGCTTCACATGTAGAATACACAACATCGCGTCTTAAGTATTTCAGTGATACATGCTAAAAGGCATTATGAATTAGATGCGCCATTTTATAGTGCAAACAGTTTATAAGTCCGTTATAGGACGCTAAACGTATGACATTACATATTATTTACACATGAAATAATGGTGTACTTCACCTCGAATAATAGAATGAATTGGTGTTAAAGGCCCACTGCACTACTTGTAGCTACTTGCGCCCTCTATATAACAAACAATGCCTAATCGGTGACCATTGGTCCCCCATGATCCTCTTTTTCTTATGTTAACTGAGAGCTGAGTTGATGAGATAACCACCTGTCCAGTGACCTTGTAGGGCGGTATAATCCCTCCTGTAAACTACGGCAGATAAGCTTTAATACCTTTTTTTTAAAGTAATTTCCTGCGACTTGTTTTCAACGTTGTAGACTTCCTAGCACTATTTTATTACCTTCATTATTTTTCATAATAATAATGACAACATAATGATAACAGTGAAGTCTTGTACTTTGCTCACGTCCGGCACATCCACTATTAAAGCCCCACTGTCCTACTTGTAGCTACTTGCTCCCTCTATATAGAAAACTTCCTCAATCGGTGCCTGTTGGTCCCCATGATACTCTTTTTCTTATGTTAGTTGAGAGCTGAGTTGATGAGATAGCCACCTGTCAGTGACCTGGCTGGGTGGTCTAATACCTTCTGGCCCAGTAGTATTGACGGCCTTTAATACCCCTGCTTTAGCACGGCTGACATCACAGCGCTCGAGATTAAAGGAGATATGAAAATAAAATCAGCCTAATTAACTTTCACTTCACTTCACTTTGAACATCTCAAAAAATTGTTTTTCTATTACTCAATCAAAACATGAAGAAAATGCTAACATAAAATGAATATCAAATGATATTTGCAACATGACATTGAAAATAAAATGATTTGTAATATTACAATATTAATATTTTGATTTGGTTCAATTAATTCTTTATCACAATCATTATTTAAAAAAATGACAATGATATAAACAGTGTAAAAGTAAAGATAAAGTTGAGTTCTGATCAAGCGATTGCATTGTGAAAGAAATGGTGTGGAATCGATCAGAAAAGGTTGATCATGTAGCATATAAATATTGGTGTGAACTGCAAGGGTTCTGGGGTCATCAAAATGATAAGAAAATCGGCCCAGTCTTGGTAAGGTAACAAGCACTGAACGCAGAAAGATGTATGTGACTACACAAACATGGCATAAAAATAAAGCCTCATATTTAAGGTGTTACATGTCATATTTAGAATATGAAGGCATTTGAAAAGCCATGCTTTTCAGGGGACATTTTTTCTCTCTGATGTTCTAACACACTTGCATAATAACTATGATAACGCTCACAAATTATTTTTCAACTCTCCCCAGAACTCAACCTTCTCTTTAAGTCTGTGTTCAATATAATTTAACGTGCCTCAGGAAAATGGAAACTAGTACAAAGTTTTAAAAAAACTTGTAGGGCATAGTCATATGTCAAATATCGATAAGGAATCAAAGCATTTTAAGATAGAAAATATATGAGCACATCATAATTCAAGTCGAATTATAAAGGAAAAGAGAAATCCTCAAAAAAACAGAACGTGTTTTTGTATGTATGGATTACTCAAAGCAGAAAAACGAAAGGAAGGAAGCAAGAAAGAAAAACAAATGACCACATACAAGGCTAGAAAGTCTGATCATTCATCAGTACACAGTAGAACTGCAGTGCATGTGGGGACAGATGACTAGTCTAGCTATAGGCTCCAGCACCCACGGCATGTTGATCATATATATATATAGGCTTACGTGAGTTACTCCGAATCATTGGTTCATAAAGTAGGTCCCTTGCATGTCACCTATTCAAATGTGCCAATGTTACAAGAGAAATACATCAATCGACCTATTCCTTTTATAATGCATACGCGTACCCCAAATAACATTAAATGGGGCCGGAGGGGGGGGGGCATTGTATGATGCACATTATTATAACTAATAAGAATATTATTAACCATTATTGGTCTGTTTTGTTGCCGTGTCTGCATGTGCAAAGGTTCCGCTTAACATAGAAATATGTATCAATTTGTCTTTCGGTCTCTATTCCTATGTGCGTGAATTTATATGGCACGAAAATTAGGTCTTGAGCTTCGATTATGTTTTTTGTTGAATGCTTTTTCGATCCAATTTTAATAGCGTCGGATGATTCAATACACGTATCAGACGGATATCTTTAACCTTTGTCGAACTGGTGTTTCCGTTATAGGAGGAACAGGCCGAAGGCAATCGCTTTAATCCAGACGCTAGTCTTGTCTAATCATTATATTTTTATATTATTTTAGGAAAGTTTGCGTAAGTTGTGTATAATTGATAACAAAGAATATACACATTGTGACAATGAGTTGCATTATAAGTTCGTGCGAACTTCTTGAAGTACTTCTTTCAAGTTACTTTTAGTGATACACAGTGGGTGATGTAACGTACGATATGCTAAATCTGTTTGCAAAATAGCATATTATACAGTTTTAGTAATACAATTATATAGTACCGTACATTTGAAAGCAACCAATACAACGCATATTGAGTATTGGTTCATTTTAAGTGTATTGCGAAATCTTATCCTGAAAGTTTCAGTAACTACAAATTCGGAAGGAAGATTAAGAGGTGAAATAAAAAAAAATAATTTCAGCGGTGACTGTAAAACTCTAATCGTTTTTTTTTTAATCTGGTTCTGGTCACATGCGATTGCATTTTGAAAGAAACGTTGTGGACTGGATCAGAAAAGGTAGATCATCTAGCATGCAAGTATTGGTGTCATTAAAATGATAAGTAATTTGGGCCAGTCTTGGTAAATGTATATGGGACTACACGAACGTGTGGTATAATTTAAAATATTAAGGCAATTGAGGAGCGATGCTTCTGAGGGAACATATTTTATCTGATGTTCTTCCACACTTGCACAATACAATGATAACCCTAAAAAATATTGTTCAAATCTTCCAAGAACTTAATAAAAACAAGATTAAAAAGGATTTCATCGGGATCCCTATGGGGGTCATTCATTTATTCAACTTCCCTTAGGCATTCTAGGGGCTCGCTGATGCGTATTCGTACTGGACACAAAGGGGGTGAGTAGGTAGGTGAATGCATGTTTTTTTTTGTAATACTCAAGGGGAGAAATTATTATGTCTAAAAGATACGGTCCCATTAACATATTGTAGTTTTCGACTTGACACTTTTCCGAATATGATATTACCGTCGCATCGTTACCTTGGCTAAATACAGGCTATCCAATATTTGTATTGATATGAAAGACTCCAAATACCATTATTTTGCGGCGTTTGAAATTAAATACAATATTTAACTTTTGATACATAAAACTAGCCGCGAGCAAAACAATTTAACAGGTTAATGAATTTATGTGTTCCCTGAAGAATTAAATTCCCAGCTTAAAAATCTGATATATGGCGTCAACCAAAGCTTTTTCATCATGGTATGTAAATATACTTCCGTTTTTTCTTTGGTTTGGGTTATCGAACGGACCAATCCTTTATAAGATAAATTCTATGCCTGAATCGGATAAAATCGAGGTCCCGGTTTTCAGGAATTTGTCTGATTAATTGCCAGAAATTTATTGTTTTCCCCCTTTTTTGTTGTTGCTTTCACACACATATTATACTTATACCAATTAAGGTTCGAATGAATTCTACAAATATCAACAACTAGAATTAAAATCTAGAATCTTTCATTATTCAGATTTTCTAAAGATTTATATATATATATATATATATACAAATATATATAAACATATATTCAACTACAAATATACATAACTAAATTATTCTTACCCCTTCTAAATTTGACGTATTTTGTGTTTTTCATAACTCAATATGAAAGGGGGACTGGTTGTATGAAGGTCTTTGTTGAATACTCGTAGACGCAAGGTTTGATAATGTCACATTATCAAGGAAGACAAATTGGGAGAAGAAAAAATTGTTCACATAAAAATAAATGACAATATTTAAAAAGGGTTCAAATGATTTAGTTATGAAATGTAAAATACAGGTATCTTATATCGAGGGTTCAGTGACACAAAGACGTAACTCGACATTTTGCCAAAATGAGTATTTTATATTAATATGTTCAGAAAAATGTGGGCTATCCAGGAAACACAAAGACTTAACTCCACCAACACCTCATTGAATTCAATGGCTAGTGAAACGTAGACTTAACTCATTAAGGACCAAGTGTTCAGTGACACATAAACCACCTTTTTTTATTCTTAAAATGGCCAAAATGGAGTTACGTCTTTGTGTTACTGACCCCTCGATATATATATATATATATATAAAGATATATATAAAGAAATATATCAGGAATGACATTAGAAATCATGTGGGAAGCCCGTTGGTTTAATGCAAGAGTTTGACCAGAAATCGTGAATGGAAGGATGCTCCTTTTCCTCTCCCTGGTACTCTCCCTTGTAACGACCGGTTAATTTCTTTTCATGATCCAATACTTTCGCGACTACTTTACACAGAAATGGTGCAGATTTAAGTGCGTCTTCTCCAATCCTGCGTATTGACCCTTGTTTCTTCCATTCAAAATATGAATTGTACAATGTCTCATTTGAATCAAGAAGATGTATATAATCGGCGAGTTCAGCAAAATCTTTAAAATCCTGTAGATGTATAAATGAATTTGGGGGCGCAACACGCTCATAATCTTCCCGCGGAGGGCCATAGACGATGGGTACAATGTCATGGCTGAGAGAATTCCACCAGAACTTTTCTGTGATGTAGTCCCTGCATTCGCTGTTTTCCACTGCCAGGTAGAACTTATGACTCGTAATGCGCTTCCAGCAGCCATCTGAGTTCCTAGGGCACTTTATGTTTCCACAACCTCCATACATGTCGACGCTGACGTGCTTTGCAAGTGTTTTAACAAATTCATGACGCCTCCAAGAAGCATAACCGCAATTGGATGCAGCCCAGGCCACTAATCCATTTTTTTCCTTGGCCCAATTTCGATTTTCACCAGAAGATATCTGCGGTATGGTCTCATCATAGAGACCATACGGTAAGTGTATCGTTGACGATGGCCTGTATGACATCGTGTAGTTGTATATGTGGTCATATTTACTGGGTGGTATTGCATTTCCGTTCGTGTGTCGAGGACTCTCTAAGGAATAGAAAACCCAGGCTTGATTTAATGGGCGTCTCCTTTGCATCTCTGTCCAATCCCACCGCGATCGATGAAAGAAAACTACGGAGTCACTTTTCACCATGGTCTCATAACTCGTATCCTCGACCAAACTAATTCCACATTCAAGCCCTGGGCATTGGGATTTTGCCGGCGTCTGGGGGCTCGCGCTGCCTCTCCATATCTGGACCTGACGGTAACAAAGTGGCTTACTTTCAGATTGCGATGTTTCATTTTGAAGATGGGAAGAACTCCACCCGTTAGCTTCTGGTTCGAGCAGGTTGTTTCTTACTCCGCTAGCATTCCGTATTAACCAGTGTGGAGCAATCGGGGGTGCGTTGTGCATATCGTTCTTGTCGTAGCGAATAAGATCCAGTCTGTAAAATCCACCAATTGAAAAACACGTAAGCGCTGCTAGACAAAATGATATCACCTCCTTACCATTCATAGCTCTAATGGTTACTTTCTTTTGATCCACGTAGCTACACCAATGTTTCGAAGTTAACACCAAGTTTACTAGAATTTGACGCCAGTACTACTAACTATTCCGGAACGACATGCATAAAGCGTCAACTATATTGAGCTTCATATCCAAGTACGCAATGTCTCGTAATACGCGTTCACCTGATGATGATTATAGCTGGCCGTTGGGGTCGACATAAGTTTATTTCTAGTAGCCTACGTTTGGGATTTCCCATATGTACTACCAAACTTTAAAGCCACATAAAAAGCCGGTGTAAATATGTATTGCTATAAATGCCAAAATTCGGTCATTTAATTGAGCAAAAATTGGCACTAAAAAAGCCAGCGTTGTTAAAGATGTTGTGGAGATTGCCCTTATCAAGAATTTGCGCCCAAATGCGTGAACTGTGCAAACCCACACTCGGCAGCTATCCAGTGGACCAAAGTACAAGGATACAAAAGAAAAGTCTCAAAATGAAAAGTGACCCAAACCTATCCTATTCTGATTCAGCTAACCAAATCAAAACAAAACCCGTAATGAATGCTCTAACTCCATGGCCATGTGAATGACTCCAATGTTTCATCAGGATCAGGCACAGGAATGCGTCCAAATCCAAAACAAAGAGAACATCATGTCCCCCCAAAGCCCTTAAACCATATCGAAATAAAGGACAGTTTCGTCGAGTTTTTGGCATACACAGTAACATATCAGACAAAAGCAGAAAACGAGTTGGAAAATATAGTGCAAATCGTAACTGAACAGAGTAAAGGCATATATTTTAAACATAAAAATGGAACCTACGACGTTGATGGCGCTCTTGAATGATAAGAGAACGCAGTGAAGTGTTGTACATAGCGCAGTGGAATGGACAAGGTTTAATCCATTGCATGGATGAATGTCAAAATTACATTAATAATCAAAAAGAAAAACCGCATGTTATATGTATTCAGGGAGACGTGGCTTAAAGACGAGAACTGTAAAACATTTCAGGATTTTAATGGTTCGTATTTATAAGAAACACATGTCCAAGAGGTGGATGTGTTATATAATAGAAATGATAACATAGTTGTATCTTTTCATGTTTCACTTACAAAATGGTCTATTACCTTCATACTTTACCCCATTGTTTAATTTGAATAGAACCATCCACTCTTACCCTACAAGGCAAACTGAAAAATTCCATTTAAGAAATCCAAAATCCGCATTGGCTCTCAAATCCATTAGACCATGAACCTATTACGGATGGACATTCAACGTGATTATTTCTTTGATCCAATGATAGTCACCGCCTTCTGATTATGTGCATCTTAATGAGAACATTCAGCTTTTTTAACAATAACGACTTCGTAACCATTTTCGGGCATTGACAAAGGAGCAGTTTTCCTCTCTTGGGTTTTGTTTGGATGGTGTGCTCTGTAATGCCTCAGTCACACCTTTGCGTATGCTGCTGCGTATTGCTGCGCTCTGTGGGGTATATCAATACGCAGCCGTGCCCAGCAATACGCAGTAAATTTGAAGGTAGCTGTCACACTATTGCGTATCTAGCTCGTAGGTAGCTCGTATGCCGCTCGTATACAGAGACTGCCTACGGTTGCCTATGGCCACGCTATAAGCTCGCTGTTGCTCATAGCAGTACGATTCAATACGCAGTTTGCTCGCCATGTTGCGTATGTAACTCATTTGCTGTTCGTTTGCAGCTCGTTAGCCGCTCGCACCAGTTGGTCTCGTTGTGTGTTCTCTCGCTTTAGCTCGTCTATTTTTCGTACTGATGCGTGTCGGCTCGCGCTACAGCGTACCAGCTCGTTCGGGCTGCGGCATATGTAACAATACTAGTCATTTTGCGGGACTGGGCATATAAACATCTTAGCTTCTGACGATTCTACATCTGCAAGAAAAATAGACTATTTGTTCTGCTTTATCGTTTAATTCATTTTCTGATTTATTTATTTTTGGTAATTTGGTTAATATCATTTTCCTAATTTCGTGTAAAAGGGGAACTATCTTCACTCCTTCTTTGTTTCGTTTTTCACGCTCATTCTCTTTTATATTAAACAGGATTGTCAAAACATCCATCCATTCTCAATCTTTTTCTCAGCATAGCATCGGCTCTTTGATATTTGCAATAGATCTTTATTTAATTCAAATTTCTTTCACTTTGCTATATAGATATAAAACAATATATATTTCTCATTTACATTCCATAAATTGTACTACAATAGATCAGTCATATTGAATGATTTTTAAAACTGCAACCTATAATTTATGCACTTTGATTACAAGGATCATATCAATCAGTGGCCAGGGGCAGAAAAAGAGAAGCATGGGCTAATAACCCCTCCCGTTTTTGTTTTGGCTCTTTGCTTTAAGCGAATTTTTTTACCTAAAACGGCACACAAAAATACTGTGCCCCCTCTTTTTCTTGTGCCCCTCTACCAGAGAATCTTGAAAATGCCACTCTGAATGACAACAGAACAACATTTTCCTGCTATACGTTGTACCGCAGGAAAATACAAATCTCCCTGGTATACCTTACAGTCCAAACGATATGTGCCTTAAACGAAGCAGGCGACAATCGGCGTAGCAGACGACACTTGATAGTAATTTTGTATGTGAGATTGCTTTGCTAAATATAAATTACTTTGTTAATAAATATCAACTAAAATTTCTTTGACATATCTTTAAACCATCATTGATATTTAATAATTCATGAGTGAGTAAAAGAAACACATACCAAACTATATAATGATATGAAATATTTGGTGGCAATTAGGGGAGTTTGACGTAATGACCGATTGTACCCCTCTGTTAATAACCGAATAGTCCATGGTGTGTCATGAATATTCATGTTTTTGCTTACCTCGGCTAAATGTTTGCTTTTACTAAATGGAAAAATTACGGTGGGGGGTTGGATGAAATGGACATAATGAACATATCAGAAGTGATAATTGATAATTCATGCTTCTTATCCTTCGTGTGCTTGACCTATAATCTTACAATCGCTTGGCAGACTGAGTCCAAAGTTCGACTTGTTTCACATGTGTACTATAGGCAATGGCGAGCTTGCAACCTATTTTGAAAAATTACGGTGGGTGAACTTTCAAAAGTCAATGAGACATGAGGGCTCCAATGAAAGAGCTAGTGATAACGTACGTTCGCGGTGGATGTGCTTTTCGTTTAAACAAAAAATGAATTTTTAACGATTTAAAAAAAAAACGTCCATAGGCTAACATGTTAGGCTGCTGACTCTGACGATAGGGGGCGTTGTGAAATGAGACTAAACGGAGCAATATGTGGATAGATGTCGGGTACGAAACCTCTAATGCACAACTGTTCAACTCGTGTGAACTAAAACAACATCTTGAATCTGAAACCTTTAGAGTGCCTCTGCCAAAGCCAATGTCCAACGATAATGAAGATACCCCCTACTTCTTTGTGGCAGACGAGACCTTCGCCATGACGACATGGCTAATGAAGCCTTAAGCAAGGACGGATATGGCTAGACAAGAGAGAATTTACTACCGGCTGTCCCGGGCAAGGAGATTGATGGAGAGTGCTTTCGGTATTCTTACCAACCGATTTCAGTACCTGCTGACCACTCTCCGACACAACCCTTCAACCTTCAGGACCATGGTATGTGCAAGCTCCTTCTCTTGGTCACTTGAGAAGTTGACTAGGTCTTTCCGCGGCTTCTTCGCCACGTTCGTCTCCTCGCGTTCACCCTGCGATGGTGACTCCGGGGCCGGCGGGGACGACGGGACCTAGGCGGCTCGACTGGCTTCGTCCTCGCCGTCATCCCCCTTTTCGCTTTGGCTTTTGGCATCTTCTTGTTCAGTAGTTGTATATTCTTCAAATGTTGACTGCGGAATAATTCCGAATATTGCCAATACGTACGCAGCGCATAGGCAACTAATCGCAGTGATAGCGAGCTAAAGCGTGCGGCAACCAGCGACTGCGAGCTCAAGCGCACGGCGTACGAGCTAGACTTGCAGCGTAGCGAGCGGCAATCGCAAAGATTTGTTGCTGCTGCGAGCGATGTGCGAGCAACATCGCAACAATAAGCGCAATCATGCGTATGGACACGTATGGAAGGCCGTTGGTGACTTTATTCACAGGCCCCAGACGTTTGGAACGCGGTACACGTCTGCTAAATAACAGGCAGACGTCTGATATTTGACCAATTACCGCCTGTAATATAACATACGTGTGCAAGGTGCCATAGCACACGTCTGCTAGTTTATTAGCACACGTGTGCCCTCTTCCATGCGTATGCGCAGTATGCTAGTAAATTGATTTTCAAGGCAACCAATCAAGTCCGCTGTAACAAAGCTGCTCAGCTCAGTACGTACGGGGCCTGCTCGCTATTACAACACTGCACAATACATATTGGATGGGGGACACACCCACGGCCAGGCACGGATCCAGGGGAGGGCTAGCCTATCATCACTGGTCAACATTATTCATATATGTGTATCGTATGTGTGACGAGCGTATTTCCATGCATGATTCATAAGACTAGCCTTATTTGGTGATCGATCACTTTGATTCAACCAATCAAATATCATCCCAGGTTCCTCATCGCTCATTGGCTTATCTTGGTCCATGCTTCATAAATATTCATGAAAGAGCTTTGCAGGGGGTTCGTAGATTTTCTACGAACGAAACAATGAAAACAAAGAAAAATAAAACTGTGTGAGTTGACCAGTGATGATAGGCGCTCGGGCTGACGCCCGCGCCGATGCCACTCTCCACATAAACGCGATTAGTATACTTGTACAGCCCGACGCCTATCGGATAGGCTAGTGGAGGGCCGAAGGGGTCTCCCCCGCCAAAAAAGAGAGAGAGAGAGAGCTAGAGAGAGAAGGAACAGAAGGGAAGGGGAAAGAGGAGAGAAAGGAAAGAAAGAAGAGGAAGAAGAAAAGAAAAGGACAAAGAGATCGGCAGGGGCGGGGGGGACTGAGGGCCTTGCCTCCGAGGCTGTTGCCCCTCCCCCAAAAAAGAGAGAAGGAAGGAAAGGGAAATAAAAAGGAGAAGAGGACAAAGGGAAGGTGAAAGGAAGAAGAAATGAAGGGTGATATCAGTTACGATCTTCTCGCATACAATTTTTTTTGGGGGGGGGCGTGGGGGGGCAAATAAAAGAGAGTAGGAAAGGAAAAGGAACGAGGAGAGCTAGAAGGGAACAAAAAAAAAAAAAAAAAAGGGAAAGAATAAAAGAAACAGGTGAAAAGAAAGGGAAGGGGTCAGATGCAATTAATCCATCCAACAACATGTGGTTCGGGTAGGGGGTGAAAGGCCCTTGTATTGCCTCCCCCGGCAAACTTAAAACAGAGAGAAGGAAGGAAGGGGAAGGGGATCGAGATGAGAAAGGTAAAGAGGAAGAAGAAAGGTAGGGGAGATCAGTTGCGATTTTTCCCGCCAACAAGGTGTGGATCGGGGGGGGGCGAAAGGCCCTGCCTCCCCTCCTCCCTCAGCAAAAAAAAAGAGAGAGAGAGAGAGAGAGAGAGAGAGAGAAAGAAGGTAGGGAGAGAATGGAAAGAGGAGAGAAAGGGAAATAAAATAAAGAGTAAGAAGAAGAGAAAATGGGGAAAAGATATGCCTTTGCACCAGATACGCTACTGGACACTACAAGATTAAAACAAGGTTTAAAACGAGGTTTATCTCTAATTCGATTTCAGTGATTTATAGATGTTGTAAAGTGACATAATACTTTTTTATGAGTTTGTTGGAAAATGACGAATTCCCAAAGTTACAGGCAGGCAAGAAATATGCTTATTATAAAGAAGCCTTCATGTCAATGCCCGCGGAACGGCGGGGCTCGGGGGACTGAGCCTCCCCCCACCCTCCCCACTATTTTGAAAAAGTATATTAAAAGAAATAGAAAGAAAGAGAGAAAGGGAAAGAAAATAAAAAGGAAGAAGTAAAGGAAAGGGGGAAAAGATATACTTTTGCGCTCATCTCCCCCCCCCCCCCCAACGAGACCATGTGCCAGATACGCCACTATACACTACTGGCGTACGGATTGGAAGGGGGCAGCCCCCCCCCCCCCAACAAAGTGGTTCATTTCTAATTCGATTTCAGTGATTTACTAATGTTGTAAATGA
>JAVYIG010014758.1:0-39709 GCA_035222895.1 Strongylocentrotus droebachiensis | reverse complement strand
GGGGGGGTTGGTATTTGCGATCAGGTAGAACGTTGCGTAAATTGTAGTGGGGTATTCGCCCCTGCGAGGGTTAAGGGGTGGGGAGCCCCCTGAAGCTCAGGGGTTTTAGGGATTTACAACGGTCAGATGAGCATATTTTGATACCTTATTTGTGACACTGCAGGACACGAATTGTTGTGGGGCCATGCAGGGGGCAGAGCCCCCTGAAGCTCAGGGGTTTGGGGCAATAATTACGGTCAAATGAGCATAATTTTTATACCTTATTTGTTACACTGGCAGGTCACGAATTAGTGTGGGGTCCAGAGGGCGGAGCCCTTATTAATATAATAATAGAGTATATTTATGTAGCGCATTATAAATTGTAAATTTCTCCATGCGCTTTACAGTTTTGTACAATCATAACAATTTGAATATATAAACAACACTAATACAACACTAAATAACAAAATAGATAAGCAAATGACAAAAAATATTGATGAAAAAGTAAAACAATTAATGCACCCATAATTACACCTACAACATTAATTAACATTACATATAACAAATTTAACAAACGGACAAACACTCATCATGTCGAATCAGCCTCCCGACCAGCAACGGACAAAGCAACTCTAGGAGGAGACCCTTGAAAACAAATAGGTTTTCAGGGCTCTTCAGAGCCGTCAATGCTCCCAGACGGCTCGAAGCTGGTCAGCAAGCTGATTCCACAAGACAGGCGCTGCCGTTGAAAAGGCATGAGAACCATATGTTTGGGTTGATGTGTAGGGACAGTCAGGAGATTCTTTGTTGAGGAGCGGAGATTTCTACGGGGTATGTAAGAGCAAATAATATAAAGAAGATAAGTCGGGGATATAAGAATCATTACCTTGTATCACAACATAAGAACTAGTATACAAAGTTTTGGGAAATTATTAACGGCTGAACATATGAACATATTGGAAGCATATGCGATCCTACAATATTCAGTGATCGTTGTCGCGGTTGAAATCGAGTCTAAAGTTATGAAATTGTTAATGATCAAAGCAGAATGTTGTGGTCAATGGTTTCAAATGCCGAACTAAAGTCGAGCAAGACGAGAAGGACTTCTCTCTTCTGATCCAACGCCTAAGCCCTAAGCCCTTGAGGCTTAGGGGTTTTAGGCAATAGATAAAGGTCAGATGAGCATCCAGGGACCCAGAGGCAGAGCCCCGGAAGCTCTGGAGTTTAGGCATTTAATTACCGGTCAGATGAGCATAATAAACCTCATTTGTGACACTGGCAGGCCACTAATTGGCGTGTGGTCCAGGGGGCCGGAGACCCCAGAAGCTCAGGGGTTTTAGGTATAACGGTCAGATAAGCATGCAGGGGCCCGCCTTAGGGCCCCTGATGGGGTCGAGGGAGGTGGGATCCCGAAGCTCAGGGGTTTTAGGCATTTAATTACGGTCAGATGAACATATTTTGATACCTTCTCTGTGACACTGGCAGGACACTAATTTGCGTTAGGTCCAGGGGGCGGAGACCCTGCAGAAGCTCAGGGGTTTAAAGCATCAAATTACGTCAGATTCGCATCCAGGGGCCCCGCTTTAGGTCCCTAGGTGGGGACTTTTGACCCCTCTCCGGAAGTACAACTTGTTGGCGGGAAACTTGCAACTTGATATCCCCCTTTTCTTTTCTTCTTCTTTCCCTTTCCTTCCTTCTCTCTTTTTTTTGATGTTGGGGGGGGGCGAGGTAACAGCTGGGAGGCAAGTCCCTTTCGCCCCACCCCGATCTCCTTTCTTTTCCCCCTTTTCTTTTCTTCTTCCTCTTCTTTCTTTCTTTGACTTTACACACCGGACTTATGCTGAAAGGGGGGGGGGGGAGGGGGGGTGCTGAAAAGGCTGTTTAACAAAAGAAAAGGTCTACCCGTATTGACTTTAAACACCGGACTTATGCTGAAAAGGGGGAGGGGGTGCTGGGAACACGCTTATGCGTACCCTAATAACACTGGAGTGGCGGGGGGGGGGGAGGGGGGCGGGGCTCGAATATTCTCATATTCGTGTATCAAGGGTCATGACCGATTATATCACTTTTTTATTTATGTACATTCGGCGACAGGTGCCCGCATACAGTACTTTAATTCGTTTCTAGTGTGTTAATTACAAACTAATATTTTTTTCCAGGTTGAAAAATGTCTTCTCCTTTTTTATTCTTCTTGACGAGTGCCAGAGCCATGCATAATACATATTCTGTGAAGACTTGTGGATTGAGGAGAAACTTTTCATTTCTTAAGAGGGTACTGTGACTAACAAAAAGTTGAAATAACGCTGGCTCCAGAGAAATGTATTTTTATGCATTTTGAGAAGCGCTGGGCAATTATCCTAAAACGTAAGGCCCAATCACATATAGACGACGCATGGCCCGTGCATTAAAATCGGAAACCAAATGTGTAGCGTGTCTCTAGCGCGCTGTGCTCGGCGTATGCCCGGCGTTGGTCTAGCGCGCTCCGCGTATGTCTGGTGTCCTTTTTGGCGTTTACATTCATGCGTCGAGCTCGCGTACATGCTCGCATGCGCACATGCTAAAAAAATCTCGACGCACACAGCGAATTTCGACGAATGCATAGCGTTGGTCCAGCGTTGGTCCAGCGCGCTCGACGAACGAGTAACAAATGAAGACGCACACCTAACGCACGACAACACACTGCGTTGCATAAATCATAATCAAAGGGAAATGTGTACAAATGAGGAAGATAACGTGCTATAGTATTTAAACGAATATGGGTTCATGCATGGGTCTTTTGCTATTGAATCCTGATTGTCCACGGGGGGTAGTTGTCCTAGAGGGGTAATTGTCCTCGGAGGTACATGTAGTTGTCCTCGGGGGGTAGTTGTCCTTGGGGGGTAATTGTCCTCGGGGTAGTTTTCCGGGGGGAGGGTTATTTTCCGGGGGTGATTGCCCAGGGGTTAATTGTCCTAGAACCCCCCCCCCCCTTCTCAGTGTATTTAGTGTACGCGTATGCATGTTCCCTCTTTTTGAAAGCACCCCTTTTCTCGGTGTGAAAGTCAATGACAGGCCGGACTTTGTTGCGCGGAAAAAATACCCCTTTACTGGAGATTTTCCCTCCGACTTCATGAGTCGGGGGCCGGGGCACAGCCAGCGTGGTTAGAGCTATTTATGTTCTACGGTCCAATCTAGACTGTTAGCGAGCGGTTTCATTTTAATTAATCATGAAATGCCAGTGGCTTGCGTGTAAATAAAAATCATACGCGCTCAAGCAGCCGGCGACTGAACCCGGATTAGGCGAGAAAACCGGACCCCCCCCCCCCCTCAATAATTATGCACTTTTAATCCCCTTTAGGCCTAAACTATGTCTGAAAACCCTGCACAACTGTTTTCGAAATGAATTCGCTCAATAGGCATCGTCTTTTATTATCTGTTCTTATATTTTTTTTAATTTGAAAGGGGAGATGGACAGTAAAATGGCAGCAAGCATCAAGACCCGTTTCAAGTCTGTCCGAAACGTCGTGGTGGAACCTGGCGAAAAACAGCTTGAGAAGTACCGCTCACTCGTAGAGAGCAAGAAGTCTGAATTCGAAGGCATCGGAGTTCGACCTTCGACAACTCGGCATCGACGAGTACCGTGCCCTCGAGGGCAACCACTCCTCCAAATATCACTTCATCAACGCCATCCAGTCCCTCTACTATGTCGATGACTTTAATGACACCATACGATATCTCTACGATTGCTTGGAGGAGGGCGGGATTTTGTTAATAACCATTACCTCAGGTGAGATGTACGGAGTTCTTTCAAACATTGCTAAGCCCGATATGTCTTTTAAGTAATTTGTACAATTTTTATTTGAAATTGATTGATTCCTATTAAATTTACTTCGTACCGTACCCCCTTCTCACCACGTTCATTCTGTATTTCTCTTTGCCTTTTGAATGCTCTGACTTCCCCCTCCCTTTCCCATGCTCCCCCTCTCTTTCTCTCTCTCTCTCTCTATCTCTCTCTATCTATATATATTTCTCTCTCTGTTTCCCTCTCTATTATTTGGACAGATGAATAAAAAAATGAAATGAAAAGAAAAGAAAATGACAGACGTGTGCAACCATCATAACTCCCATCACATTTTCCACGTTACAGATATCGGTGGTTTCTGGCGTCTGTGGAACCGCTTCCCCCGTTTACAAGACACAATCGGACCCTATTTTTGCGTCCAACATTTGCGACAAGGCCTCTCTTCCCACGACATCCCTTTCGACGAAAACCACCAGAAGGCGCATGTGGACATCACCAGCTGTTTCGAAGAAGGGTCCAAGGAGGGAGAAATCGTCCTCGACTTCATCAGCCAAATCGTCGATTTCCACGGCTCGGCGTCGCCAGAGTTTTACAAAGAGGTGGTCGATTTTATTTGGTCCGAAAAGTGCTCTGAGCGAAAAGAGGACGGGACGATTCTCTTTTCCAACGACTGGGATGCCGTCGTAGCACAAAACCGATCTCTAAATACCAGGTTTAAATTCAGTACCAGAGAAGCAACGAGAGGGGAGAAGAGATAGGGGAGGGAGCGAGAAAGGGGGAGAGAGAGAGAGAGAGAGAAGAGAAATAAGGAGAGAGAGAGAGAGGGGTGAGAGGGTGAGATAAAGAGAGAGAGAGAGAGAGAGAGGGTGAGAGAAAAGGAGAGAGAGAGAGAGAGAGAGAGAGAGAGAGAGAGAGAGATGGATTTGGAAAGGGGTAAAAGAAACACGGAGAGTTGGTTAGAGACAGGGTACTAGTTATACTGTTGAAAAGTTTTCTTGTAGGTAAAAAGTAGAAAAGGAGGAAGAAGAATCAAATGTCATATTGTCCTATACTAAATAATTTGTGCACAAAGATGATTTTGACATCGACGGTACAATTCCACTCATACATTTTGTCATACTTTTGTATTTCCATATGAATATTCATATTACCATGTTAACTATCTAAGTTTCCTTCATTTAATTAATATAAATGTTAATTATGTAAAGAGGTTAGAATTCATTATGTGAATGACGATGATGACGATTATGAACATAATAACGATGATGTTCATCATAATTGTTGTTGACAATAATACTAAAGCACGTTTGATCAGTATGATGGCAATAATGTTTACGATTATGATGACGGTACAAAAGATTTTACTAATGCTGTTGACGATCATACTAGTATTGGTTTCGACTTTTCACATATCTATTGTTTATTTCATTCCATATTCTGGACGAGTTGCCTTATGTATAAACTTTGTTGTTTTAAAAAAAAAATGAGAGATTCCGCAATTACCCAACGAGACAATCTCCCTATTACCATATTCCAAAGTAAAGAATTCTTTGTAAACAGTAAACCTTAATTTACACTGGCCCAATCTTTTGGAATTCTCTTGATGAGTCTTTCAAACACTCACCAAGTCTATTTTCATTTAAGCGTAATCTGAAGTTAAAGCTAGTTAACTAGGAATCCATGTAACGTTATGCTCATTTGCATGCCTTAATTCATGTTTATAATACACACTTTCCCTCGGAATTTGATTTATAGCAACCAATGTGTCCCGTTCTTGTGTTTTTGCTTGACTTGTCATGTATCCTCCAGTTTTCCCCATCTTTTCTTTTCCTTGCATTTTCTTTATGATACTATGAAAATTTATGTTAGGTAACCTAAATGACAAGCTATGCTTTCCTAGGTTTACTCCGCAATACATGAAGCAATGTTCTCGTTTACTGCATTATTATTATGTATATTTCTCGTTTGTCAATTATTGAATTGGAATGACTTTGTAAAACGAAAAGCCTGGTCAATTTCATTTGCTATTATTGTGGAAATTAATGAAATGAAATAAAATATGGTTTATTTAATATAAATCATAAAATATAAACGCTGAATTGAGAATTCTTTACATTGGGTGAAAAAGAAGACAAAAACAATATACACCATGTGATTATATAGGCAACGAAAGCAGGGGAGGGGCAATTATACACCAGGGGAGTATATGCATTGTCGCCCTCTTACGTCTATTTTCTGCCATTTTCGAGGTCGAAAATGAATGATTTTTTTTATACATGTACGCCTTTTCGGGTGTGTACGTCATAGCATTTAGGGGAATTCATGACATCTGAAAGAAATAGTCGTGCCAAAATGAAAATAGAGTGCAGTGAATTTTCTTTCTTCACTTTCCAAAGTAAATTACCCCTATATCGAATGCACTTGCCAATATCATTCGTCTTATCATTGTTTCATCTGAAAAATTTATCAACTGATTGCATTCCTTTTGTAGGCTATTCATTATCATTATTTTTTTGTTGTTGTTTATGATGCTGCTGTCATTTTATATCCAAGACCGACTTTAAAAACAATGGATTTTATGGACCTGATGAAAACCATGTGGAAGATGGAACAAACGACCCAGAGTAATAACTCAAGGACATTTCAAGACCATCGGAAACAGAAAGAAACAAAATTGTATACCTCTTAAAAAACGCCGCTGTATTTTGAATAAGAGGAAGAGGGAGGATGGGGTGGTATATGCAGAAGAACATGTTTGAGGGTACACCTATGGAGGACAATGCACACATGGTTTAGTTTACCCTTCGCCCCCACCCCACCCCACCCCATCTTGGTCTCCGTGACAGTATTTAATCATTCACCTATTCCTCTGAATCTCAGTGTTCAAATTTTTTTGGTTGAAAACCTGTCGCCATATTTTCACAAAAATGATATAATCACCTGATGTATGGACCACCCGGTCATTTTAACAAGCACTGAATGTGATAACAATTACACCAAAATGAAAGATGGATGGCAGGCCCGTCGTCATTTCCCCTTGCTGCTTTGGAAAAAAAATCAAAGAAAACCCGACATTGTTTCCATACATTAACCCGGCGTGACATCGCCAGCAACATTGTTGATAACATTTTGATGCATTTGCATGTCATATTGCGCTGTTATCGGCATGGCGGGAAAGTAATGTATGTGAAGTTATAAACAGCGCGATATTTGTATTGCCTTGTATTGTTTTACAGCGTGGAGACTCTGACGTGAGGGGAACATGTGTGGTCGCGTGGCGAAGATTTGTGTCGCGGTGTCTAAGTAATGGAGTAATGTAGTGAAATATGTTCTGACATAACAAATTACATTTGTGTTTGATTTGAAAAGGGTTTTAAACAGAGGGAGAATGATTGGGGCAAAACAGATCTCTCTCTCCCTCTTTCTCTCCATATCTCTTTGCCCCTCTGTCACACACTGGCATACAGTCCGGGGGCGGATCTAGTGCAAGCGTGGGGCCGCACGCCGCCCCCCCCCCCACAAAAAATACACACACATAAATGTTCAGTTTACTCATTCAGAAATGCCTCAGAATGTATCATTGCGCATCTTAGGGTTCAGTTTTCCGGAGCCTCAAGCGTGCCCCGAACCCCATGCACGCCATAAAGGTTTCGCGCTCGCAATTTCGAACATTTCAAGACCCCCCTTTTGGAAAATCGTGGATCCGCCCCTGCAGTGTGGCGAGACTTTTCGTCTTTTCGTAGAGAAATACTCCCAAATAGAAGCAAGCAAAGAGCAAAGGCAGGTGGAGATCTAAAGACACACAAACAGGCTCAATGAACGTCAAAACAGGTATTCCATTAGAGAGCAAGACGGGAGGAAAAGGGAAACGGGAGGGGCGTCAAAGAGGGGCTGTTAAGGGGGGGGGGGAACGATTGGAAGAATCGTTTAGAAGGAAATACATCACAGAGAGAGAATACGATTCCGTATTCGGGAGCTGGATGAGGGCAGAAATACCATGCGATTTAGATCTCTTTAAGGCCTGATGTGTTTAACAGGTGTTTAAGGCGCATCGCTTCAAAGCCAATTTTGTGTTTGTTCTTCCTTCCCCTAGGGAAAGTACATGTAAGTTGTTTTGAGTTAACAAGCTCGATATTTTTGGTAGGGAGGAGACCCACCGGCGGATTTTTTGTTTGTTTATTGGGGGGGGGGGGGCAAACGGCCCGTGTCCCCTGTTTGAATTCAAAGTGGTATGCTTTAAGTTGATTGCCTAAAGATGAGCCGACGCTTTTTTTTTAAATATTAATTTTTTTAATGAAGGTTTAACCTTTTGCCTGTCAGAGAATTTGAAGAAAAAAGGCAGCCCAATATTTATTATGATAACCCACTTGTTTTGCTTGGATTCTTTCCTTTCATTCAGTTTCTCACTCAAACAATAATTAATTAACAGTACACATGATTTTCGATTTCATTTTCATCATCCCTTTTATTTCGTTTTCGTAATCACCTTTCTCCTTACATTGTATGGGTTAATCACTTCTAAGATTTGACCTCAAAAGTATTTTGATCGGGCACATCTACCAAATATATGATGTTGGGTCACCCGTGGAAATGCATCACTGGTCAAGTATATGGTGAAGTTCACGAGATGACCAATATCAAAGAGATCAATCGAACATCTCTTTTTAAATCTCAAAATCCGGTTAATTCCTTGATAAACAGATCGCACTCCCGTCGCGTGCTCATAACGGGTCCACGTGGCAGCCCTGTGGGCCTCAACTTGTCCCAAGTAAAGCTACTCGTATCGTTTACAGAACACTGTACTGGTTGTGTTGTTCGCTTCTGATCCCGTGGTCTTCATCAGCTGTCGCCCTCTACCGTTCGAAAACTGTCAGAAGAGATAAATTTGAAATGGTACAATGTCCCTTTTGCAAACTTTACCAATCTAGCTGAAATTTACCACATAGTAAGATGATGGTATGTTTATCTTATGTGTGAAATATTAGAGCAATCTGTAGACTGTGAATGCCAATTCCCAACTGCGTTTATATTACGGATAATTTCCTTCTCGAGTGCTTACTGCTTACTGTAATTCTCATTCATGTAGTGTAATTTGTGCTGATTCTAAAGTCAATACTAAGATGCACAAGCCTTTTAGAAGATTATATGAAAGCCAAAATGTAACTGAAATTAGAAAACAAAGCTTTGAATGATTTGTGATCTCGTTTATAAATCGATTACTTAATTTCAAGATAAATGTTTTGTGATAGAATGAATAATCATGATAATAAATTATTACTTTGATTGGTGTTATAGCTGACACTGAATCACTCTATTTACAATGCAGTGAAAAGTAAAATTCTATCTAAAGTGATTATAATGTGTGGTATATATTTGCACGTGCCGAAAATATGTAGGTCCAGGTGCGTACGCAGGGGGGGGGGGGTCGAACCCTCAATTTTGTTTATGTGTGTGTTTTGGACGAAACCCCCCCCCCCTCAATTTTGTTTGTAATAATAAAAATATTTAAAAAAAAAAAGATTGTGCTACAGGATGACCAACCCCCCCCCCTTAATTTGTTTTTATTAAAAAAAAAAATTGTGCAAAAGGATGACCAAAAAAGGTGACCTTACCCCCCCCCCCTCCCCAAACTGAACAAAATATCGATTTTTAAATTTTCGGGACAAAAAAAAATGTACTCTTCAAAATGACCAAGAAGTGCCTCAAAAAAGTAAACATCTTTGAGTGACCGGTTTTACCATACTCGTTTTCCCCAATAAACTGTAATGTTATGAAAACCGTTAGGAAAACGCAAAATTTGATTACTAGTTTCCAATGATAAATATCTTGATAATCAGACAGGGGATAGGCTTGTATGATGGGGTTCCTGACTGACCTAAAGGTTTATAATTATCATTGCAGCATGAGCTAAATCCAAGATTTTGTTTAAGAATGTGAAAGTCACCCAATCCTTTTAAAAGGCACAATAAAGGCAATAGTGAGCTGTTGGTCAAATGTGTTGTCGGTCTCATGGACTGCCGGTTCCTTCTTCGGATTCATCTATAGTGAATGGGACGATCAAAACAGGTGTTCTTCCGAGATGATCGATCGAGAACAGAGACGAACGAGACTACATAGAGACCCCCCCCCCCTCCCCCTCCCCCCATCTCTCTCTTCTTCTTGTTTGTGCGTGTGTGTGTGTGTGTGGGGGGGGGGGGGGGTAGGCAGTAGATGATGATTACAAATTATATAATATCTGATGTGATTCGATTTGATGTTATCATCAAAGAGAAAAGGCTCCGTTAAATCTCACGTTACTAGAGTAAAACATAATGCTATAGTTTTTAAAGTGTTTGATGGAAAATACAACGTACATGTATATATCAAATTATATCTTGTTACAATGTACATAAGCTATGAAACTATCACTTCGAGACACAGTTACACTAAGGAATCAGCAGGAAAAGCAACAATAACATATCTATGATTACAGTCTCTATCAACAGTGAAATGAAGATATGGTTACGGTGTACATCAGCAAACAGATGGAAAATGTGAAATTTTGTGATTTCAGACACGGCTTGTTTCACTTTTGATGCGATGAGAGGATAAGGTTCTCACCCCCGCTCCCCTGGGTTATCCGAAAGGTAAGCCCTGGGGAGACACCTTGCGAAGTCGGATGCGTTGGATAACACGATCTGGGGGGGGGGGGGGGTTCACAAAGATCCTAAGTTGAACTTATCTCTAAGTTGGACTTAAACATTATGGAAAGCCGTTAGCAACTTTGACAATATTTTGTAAATGTTATTTTAAAAGGCATAAAATGTTGATTCAAATTAATCTTATTTTCTATTATCATGGGAGATTTCATGTTCTTGAAGGGGAATTTATAAAAAGGCTAAAATACTTCAATTTTTGCTTTTGAATATATTTTATTTTAGGGTTACAAGTGGCTCTCCATAATTTTTATGTCCAACTTTGAGATAAGTTCAACTTAGGATCGTTGTGAAACACCCCAGGTCTATTACAATGTACCTATTTGGTATATTGCTCATTTAGGCTAATTCCCAGTTTTTCTGATGTTCATTTTTGTCTTATATCCATATGGTCTAATGATAATTCAATCTTAAAATACAATAATCATCAAATAATTATTAGTCGTTATGGATGGTAGACAAAATAAGCATTAAACAAACTGGGAATCAGACTATTTGGCAATTAGACTAAATGGCTACCAGACCGAGTGGGTACTAGACTAATTGGAGATTAGACCATATGGATCAAATGATAGGTAGACGAAATGATTATTAGACCATGTAGATAGTAGAGGAGCTGGTTGTAGACCAAACGGCAATTCACTCTTGGAGTTATCACCAGTCGACTATAAAAGGGAAGAGTGCTGCAACATAAATAGTCAATTTTGACTGAATTGCCTCAAACAACAATAATTAATCAAACAACCCCGACTAAAAATTATGTCAGCGTTTTCGATAACCCATTATTATAAATGTGATTTTTTTTTCTTCTTCCAAGATGCACGTCAGCCAGATTAGAAACAAAATACAAAATTATTGTCGACACAATATAAGGGCCGTTTTTCCTCATACACCCTGTATTTGGCCAGAAAATGTTACTACTGTTATATGTAAGAATACGTAAGATACTACCAACACATCCACATATTCCGATGATGATGAGCATAGGGGCTTCTCGAGACTATTTCTGATATGGAAGGGGGTAGATACAGTTTGCCGAATTTATTCCTTATTCCTTAAAATTGTCCAATATGCCGACAACAGAGCCTAAAACTTTCAAGAGTTTCTGATAGAGTTACACCAAATATAAACTATTCTGACTTTGCCAACATATAGCTTGACAAAATCCGACATTGTTAACAAAAATTAAAATGCAGTGTCACACATACCTCATGCCACCCTTCGACGAGCTTTACGTTGTTGTCTGTCTGTCCGTCTGTCTGTATGTATGTACATGTATGTAGAAATGGAGAATGTAACTAATAGTGGGGGGTAATACAAAAAGGGAAGCAAGAAAGAGAGAAATAGAGAGGGAGGGAGGGAGGGAGGGAGAAAGACATAGACAGAGAGGGAGAGAGAGCGAGAGAGAGAGAGAGAGAGAGGGGGGAGGGGGTGAGAGGGGGAGGGTAAATAGGCCTATTGCAGGAAAATTCGGTATGGGGAGCTTAAAAACCACTTGTTTATAATTGGCTGGTCAGGCATAATTATGACACACTGGGTCAAGATATATCAAACATAAACCAGATTTTGGGATTTCATAGAGTAACGTTAATTGGTTAAGTCGGGACTCCCCGGTTGCCAAATTACACTCAATCGACCCTCATGTGGTCTCAGTAGCATCTACGCACGACCAAATTGATAATGTAAACTATCGCAAATTGGAAAAGGCCATGCTTAAATTATTTAGTAACAACAAGTGATTAGAATCTAAGGTTAATGTCAAATACAAGAAAAAAGGAGAACAAGAAATAAAAATATGCTTAGAGGCTTAAAATGACTCAATTTTTATGCTGATATCATGTTTTAAAGCACATTTTTCATTTTGTAATCTGTTTGTATACCAGGCAAAATACAAAAGTGATTTATAAAGCCAAATATATCATGAAATAATTTGTTGTACAGTTCTAGTAATCTTATTTGTTTATTCATCAATAATCGTACGTAATATTATGTCCTGTGTTTTCTCATTCGCTTTTTTTCTTCTAAGAAACTGACGAAACTTTTCCAACTTTTCGCGCACAGGTCTCTTCTAACAGAAGTTTTGCTTCCATCCGATTTGTTAACATAGCCTACATGTGGAAATGGTGTTTTTAATGAAATTAAGAAAATATAGATTTTAATAATTCAGCATTCGCACGTTCTGCTTTTTGTTCGATTGCGTACATACCCTACATATATCCATTCCGAGTTCAGTGTTTATATTTTCTAACATCTTATTATTAGTCAGCACTTGAACAAATGTCTGGTGTAAACAAAAAATGCTCTTTTATTATAGATCATTTTCAGAGCTTTCCATTTAGCCTTTAGGTGTCTTTACATCCTCTGTTTAAAAAAAAGAAAAGAAAAGCAAACAAAGAGCAACAAAAACCATTTTAAAAATACGTCCGTGACTCGTTGAGCGTTTAGTCGACTAAAAATGTTTGGCACCAACATTTCAAAGATGGCGCCTTTCATCGGGGTCTTCTTTCTCATCATCATGACATTATTCTCGTCCAAGTCCAACCCCCGCAGATCTATTGCGCCAAATAATTATTACGAGGAAACATAAACTGCAGTATTTGAAGATAAACCGATGAGTTATTACTCCTTAAACATGATATCAAACTTGTATTTTATCATTTTATCATCCTATTTGAGCCCCATATCACTTTTCTGTTAACATGATATTCTTTTTTTTTCTCCATTTACCTGCGATTAAACGTTAAATTTTTGTGACATCCGTTTTGGTATCCGGTTTGCATCCGGCGTCAGCAATCTCTTCCGGGTAACTTTCATCTTGGCTCAGCCCCCCGTTCCTATTTCAAAAAGCAATGATTTAACGAAGAATTCAAATATATGAAATATCATATCAGCCAAATAAACAAGGCAATAGCGGAACTAACAACAAAAAATTACTAATTTCAAGTTCAAGTACGGTGGATGAAAGTTTTCACAGATTTAAATGTCATTAGTGAGCAATCTATATAAGCAGGGACAGTCCATCGTGCCCTTTGACCTGGTTTAAGAGAGGGCTATCATGTGCAAGTCGGTCTAAAACTAGAAACGTTTGTTTTTTGTTTTTATATCCGTAAATTTTAAAAAAATACAAAGACAAAAAAGTAAAATTTGAAAGAAAAACGAAATACAATATAAGAGAGATAAAAAAAAAATATATAAAAAAAAACATACGGCTTGAGACCCACAATCAGCTGCAACAGTACGTTGTTCCTGCTGGTCTTCTAAGGGGCAAGAAAAAAAGATACAAAAGATGCACAAGCAAAAAAATAAATAAAAATATATATACAGTTTAACTACTACAGGAAAAGAAGAAGATAACAAAGTCCAGGATAAAAAGTACATAATTTAAACATTCTTTTAAACTTGAAAAAATATCTAATTTTGTACGGCTGTTTTTAAAAGTCGAATTAAAAGTAACTTCGCGAATATTTTGTGGGATCCTATTGAAACGAAGAGCAGCTCTATACATAAACATCCTTTTGCAAGTATATGTTCTTGGTTTTGGTAAACACAGATCGTTTTTTAATACGAAGGGAATACGGGGTCGAATTTATTTTGAATATTTCCTTCACATAATCTGGAGCTTCACCATCTGAAATATTATAAGTGAATGAGGTCGGGATGATGAAGAAGTTGATATCAAGGAAATATGGGATGCATAAGATAAATAATATGATCGTTTCTCGCACATTTTACAATGCAGAAAGGGCTCTTTTCGTTGCCTTGTAACTTATAAAAAGTGCTTTTTATGTACCACTTGGTGGGAAGGACATGGACCCCAAGTAGACCCACATTTAAAGAGAACGACAGTCCACAAGCCAACATCCCATACAACTGAAAACTCATGAACGGACCAACAATGTTCGTCTTCTGAACGACATGCCGATCTCGTTGGCTGACAATCGTGGCATATCTGGACCTTAGCGTCAAGGGGGTGGGGGGGGGGGCATTCTATTCAATGGTCGATGTATTTTAAAAAAGAAAATCAATTAAATAATGTGGGCGGTGTAGGGGATACTTCCCTTACCCATATCTTTGTAAATAAAAAATGTTAAGATTTTGAATTCGACGAGATATTATTTGCAAATTTAGTAAACAACGGGTTTCAATCAATCTAAGGAAATTTGCGAGCGAGCGCAGCAGCCTAACATACATGTTTGAGAAAACATCCAAGACTTTACAAGGTTTAACATAATTTGTTATGGTCATTACATTTCTAATAATGTCCTCACCAATACTATAAGTGAAAACTTTTGTTTTGTCTTGGTCGGAAATCTGTCAGGGGGGCACAAACTGCCCCCTTCAAACACTCTAATGGCTATCAGTCTCACGGACAGTCAGCCTGGTAGACTATAGCCTAGGTAACTACATGTAGAAACTACATGTAGAAGCCCTGCAACAAACTTTGAAGATTGAACCTTTCTAGGGTGGGGTCAGGTGGTCTTGCTTATGGGTTCATTCACCGACCCCTGACGACCCCCACCTACTCCTCTGACAGCCCCCATCGGTCATCATCTCCCAATCATGGTATGGATGCGCATCTTCTATCCACTATCAGCTCGTGTATATGATCATTCCGAATTTAAGCTTGGATTTAAAATGTCTTATTACGATGTTTCATTTATATAGACTTTGGGTTGTATGCATATATTTGTTTTACTTTCTACTTTCCCCTTCTTTTCCGTTATTGTCTCCATTTTATCATAAATATTTCTGCGTTCTCCATGCACTAATAAAGGCCTTATTCTTCTCTGAGAGCAGAATATAACCGATGGAAGAGACCCCCCCCCCCCCGTCTTCATAGTTTCCTGTGCATATACCTGTTTTTTCAAAGAGTTTCTTAGATTTTCGGTAATTCTTCTGATTTTATTGACGCTGTCTTTGCGGCTTGTATTCCATTGACGCAACGGCCCACAATACTGTAAATACGCTACACACGAGGCGTTATTTGTCAGCGTCTGTGACAGCTGTGGTCTTTGACGAGTCATGTAGGAGTGATTGCAGAATGAAGAGTTCTAATAGTGCTTGTATTAACTAGTATGGGCTAAGTGGGGCTAGTTGCCTTCGCTTGAGTGATTAGCACAGGTAAAGACGCAATCGAATTGACGCATCATTTGCGACGGACAAAACAAGACGACCCCACCCAAATTCTTTTGATCAAGTTTCAAGGTCATCTTAGAGTGGTTAGATCATCTCTTAGATTTATTAGCGCAGGGAATGGCGCAATCGAAAAGACACATCGTGTGCAATGGGTATAACGAGGCGACCCCACCCAGATTCTTTTGGAGTATGACAACTCTAACTGATCAGGTTTCACGGTCAGAGTGATTAGATCATCTTTCGATTTATGACAAAGTTCTTGGTAGGAGATAAACGAGGTGACAAGTGAACGGTCAATTCTGACTGACTGACCACTCTGCTCTATTCCCATAACAATCTACAGGTGGGAAGAGAGGTCATCTTCCAGGGGTCATGCATGAAGACTTGCAGGTGAGGAAAGAGGAGTCGAGAAGAAGATGCTACTAGCACACTCGCAGACACTTTAACAAAAATCAACCTAAGAAAAACGTCAATAACCTCGTCGTCACCTATTGATATGTGCGAATGATTATGACGATGGCAAATTACGTAATTATAACATGATTTATTTAGGCAATACATTGAATAGAGTGTTGAAATCGATTTCTTGAAAGTATTTACAATCGTTATGATACCGTTTCGTTTCGATTTCTGTTTTCATTATTGTCTGTGAAAAGATAGACGTATAAAATGATTGATTGTTCCACTGTTCTCGAGAGCCCTTGCCCATTTCAATTCAATATGCGTCTTCCACACAATTTTTCTTTCTTTTATTGAAAACATATATAAATACAATGCGGACGGGTTAAGTTAACAAGCACATCAAACTTCCCTGAAGGTAAAGTGAACACTTTGGTTAGTACTTTCTACTTTGGTCGCAAGGTTGAGGGTTCGAATCCCTGCTCTTGCTGGGCGCATGCACTTACATTCGACATTCGATTGAAATATCAACTGGGAAGGCCAAACCCCTGGTGAGCCGACCAGTCTCTTGGGGATGACACCTACAGTGTAGGCTTATATCCTAAAGGGCTGTGAAGGGGGTAACTCCTGTTTCAGCTCCAGGAGTAAGTGGGTATATACGACCCCTGGTAATGTTTGGGTTGGGAACAAGTTGCCCAAGTCAACTTTACTTTAGTGTTTTATCTTGACCGTTTTCTCAACATGTTCGTGGATCCCTGATCTGGAGAATAAATAGAAAGAATATAATCTGCGTATACTCTCGAACTAGGAGAAGTAAGGTCCGTACCAGGGTCTGTATGCATTTGATTGTCATGTGCATCGGAAAAGAATTCCCGAAGGACACTGTAAATCGAATGCTAATTAACAAGTGTAAGCCAAAAGACATGTTCCTCTTATCTGTTTGCGATACCTTTCTCACAGCCAGGCATGTCCCTAATATCCATCGTCCATCAGCGTATCAAATCCGCATCAAGTACGGTCACCATGGCAACGAGATGAAACGTCTCCTCATGGATGCCCACCGCGGAGAAGCTAGTCTGGCAGACGATAACAAGGGGCCTGACGATGCCGGGCCAAGTGGACATTGTCAACTTGACCTCATTCCCATCGGCTAACTATTTAGCGTCCCGTCGTACCTGGGATCGGAGCGGGCAGGCAGAGAAATGAAAACAATAACAAGCAAATTACGAGCTCGTCTCATCTAGGAATGGATGGTGATCAGTGTGGGAGGACAGAGAGGAAGAGGAGCAGGTGGGGGCAGAGAGATGAGGGATGGAGAGAGAAAGAGAGAGAGATTGGGAGGGGTGAGAGGGGAGGAGATGGGAGGCTAGAGAGAAGAGAAGGGAGTGAGAAAGAGAGAGAGAGAGAGAGAGAGAGAGAGGGAGAGATTGGGAGAGAGAGAGAGAGAGAGAGATGAGGGAGGGAGAGAGAGAGAGAGAGAGAGATGAGGGAGGGGAGAGAAAGAAAGAAAGAGAGAGAGGGAGAGAGAGAGAGAGAGAGAGGGAGAGAGGGAGGGGTAAGGGAGAGGAGATGGGAGGCTAGAAAGAAGAGGTAGGCAAAAAAGTAGATAGACATAACGTGACCTAACATTTTCCTTTACCATTCGTGATAACATCCAAATGGTAAAGGAAAACTCAGAATGAGGAAAAACTCTAAAGATGAACATTAGGAGTGTCGAAATCTCGTTAAAACAACGGACAGTGGGTTTGACAGCCTTCTATAAAAACGAATATTCGGAATGACGAAAGTCTGGAATAAAGACGAAACATCAGAAAGAAGAAACTAATTAAAAACGGTTACATGTATTAGGAAAGACGAAAATTCGAAATAACGAACCTTCGTAAAAACGAACATTTTGGAATGACGAACCTTTGGGGTGACGAACCCTCGTAAAAACTGACATTCGGTATTACAAATCTTTGTAAAAAGAACATTCGGAACAACGAACTTCGTAAAAACAAACATTTGGAATGACGAACTTCGTAAAAACAAACATTCTGATTGACGAGCCTTCTGGTACATGTACATGAACAATCATAGATCTACGGAATAACGTACTGTTCATTTCTAATATTGCCAACAAGTTTTCAACGAAAAAAAAAAAATCGGACTTGGGCCTCCTGCAAAATTTTAATGGATACGCTTATGATACATGGCTGAATAATCGAAAAAAGCTTGGGAGGCTAAACTCCTGTTTAGCCGGCCAGGCTCTCTAAAGGGGTGACATCCAGGCTTACATCCTAAAAGGTTGTGAAGGGGGCAACTCTGTTTCAACCCAAAGAGTAAGTGGCTCCTAGTAAAATCTAGCTTGGTTCAGCTGCCTTTAAAAAAAAATTGTGGCGACTGCTTCTCACAATAATTGTATGATGGTCGTTTTAAGGGTCAATACAAGTTTAAACGTTCAGCTTTAACGTGCAGATATTCATTTGAAAGCTTAGAAAGTTTATAAGACATGGAAGGTACAACAAAATAAGAACAAATCATCGTCATGATTTCGTTTGATAATTATTGTACGACCTGATCCCGACTTGGAATGATGGAGGATTAGCGGAGAAGGAAAAAAATGATGACCAAAAGATGCTGGATAACATACAACATAATGTAACATAACGTGAATTAGATGGGATTTATAAGGATTAATCGTTCCTCGACCGACAGGCGAATCATCGTTCCAATGTCGAAAATGTCGGGTCACCACTCCTACATAACTCTGCGTACGAAGTGGCTTCTTCGATTTCCCCGTCCCATTTATCTCAAAATGTGCATAGCATCATGAGTACAGGTGATCCCGAATGACTGATGACATTCCCGACTCGATCCAAACCAAATTATTTTAGAAAAAATGAAAGTTTACTTTTTCTGCTAAAGTTCGGGAAAATCTCTGACATCTATGTCATGTTGTAATACCCATTGGCGTAGCGAGGGCAGAGCTTTGAGGGCGACGGCCGCCGCACATCTCCCTGGTTTTAGTAAGTACTACGAAGTAGGGGCAAGTCGAAGAACCCCAGTCACTTTACTTGCACAGTGAATTACGAGAGAGAAGTAGCCCCGTTTTAACACATGTTTAAGATAACAATGCATTCGAGCCAGGATTGTCTTATACTTTTTCAAAATGTACATGCGGTCTCTGGTCTGGGAATATGCGCTTCTACTACTCTATAATTATATCCCGCAACTGTAACATATACTACTTCAACCACGGTGTCTGTAATCCTAAGACTACCCAATCAATGGTTCAGAGACCTTTGTGATCCATAAAACATATTTTCTCGGAGAAAAGTATTTCCTCGTATTTCCAAGGTCAGTCATTCATATGTATGATTTCTTTTCAATGACTGGTATCCCTAGATGCACAAAATACCGATTTGAACATGTTTTTCCGCCTACTTAAATATTTACCAGTAAAATTGGTTCAAAAGTCAGTGGATATAACGGCTAATTTTGGTTGTCGAAGTGCGAAATGTGACACTGAATTCTTAGAGTCTTAACATGCATATCCAAGTCTGATATTCCAACCACGAACAAAATTCGCTCGGCAAGTAAAAAGGGATTTACTATCTGCTCACCTGTTTTCATCCATCGCAATCGTTTCGCGGTTAATTTCTGTGAATAAAAGGCAATTTGTACAAAAAGCGTACCTTGTAAATACTTCCCTAAAAACTTCGATTGCATTCAGTTTGTAATGGACAATTCTAAAGTAATTTGAGGCCCAGGGTTCGAAGCCAGGGATAAAAGCCCCTTTTTTGGCATTTAATTGTCAGTTCACACTCTCGACCTTGGTGTGTTAAATGGGTAGCTGGCAGGAGGTTATATTTTGAATATATAGCAGGTCCGATTAAGCAAAGAAGTAAATAATTGCCAAGATCTTATAAATAGACGGCGCTAGAAAAAAATGTACCCATTGAATTACATTTGAAATAAAGTGTTCAGAATATAATGATGATAGTATTCATTTTTAAAACGGAGAGGGAGAATGAGAAAACATGTGACAAAGACGATTGGTGAGTGAGGGTGGGCAAGAACACACATGATGATACATCATGATTACGAAGAGATTGAAACTTATCATATCATGATACAGAAACTCCAAAAAAGAGTTTTGAAAAAAGTATTCATTTATCTCGAATAATGCCACTTCATGACATTTTTCTTCTAAATCCCCCTTTATCAAAACATGAAGGTATGCTGGATCTCTTTTGCCCCATTTCTTCCAAGTTTTGGTTCAATGTCACTTTGACCAAATATGGTCATATCATCTCCTTGGCAGTGAATGAACCAGTGATAACATGATGTAATTTATGACGGGTGGCTTACCGCTACCCCGCGGGATCAAGAGAGGGGTGGGAGAGGTGCAAGAGTAGTCTGCGATTACAGACCAAAATACCACATAAAAATAACAATAATATCTGATATATAAATTTGTAATGTCCGACTTCCACCAAAAAGTTCCCCCTTTGATGCGATTATAAAAAAATGTAAAATGTTCTATATACATTATTGGCAGATGCAGGGGATGGGGGTGGGGGTCACAGGCCCCTGGAGAAAATCATCTGACACACAGAAATGTGCCCCATAAACAAAACGAATAATTTTCGTTTGCCTCTCCATGTAGACAATTAAAAAAAATTAGGCGCGGAGGCACCTAAAAATGTGAAAGTGACAAATTGTTTTCAAAAATAAATAAATAATAACAATAAATTAATATTTTCAGCATGTCAGCGGTTATTTTCACTAAGATTGTGGGGGGGGGGCCTTGATCGGACTTGAGGTCCCCTGCAAAATTATCATGGATACGCTAATACATGGCTGAATAATCGAATAAAAGTTGGGAGGCTCCCTATAATATAAGGGGATGAAACCCAGGCTTACATCCAGAAAGGCTGTGAAGGAGGTAACCCTGTTTTTCAGCCCAACTTACAAGCCCCATAGAGTTAGTGGCTTCGGATCCTGGTAATATTCTGCTTGGATCAACTGCCCAATTCTTCTTTTCTTCTCTAGCTTTTAAAGACAGATTCCAAATCAAATCATTAAAGACCGTCAATACTACTGGGCCAGAAGGGATTAGACCACACAGCGAGGTCACTGACAGGTGGCTATCTCATTAACTCAGCTCTCAACTAACATAAGAAAAAGAGGACCATGGGGGACCAACAGGCCCCGATTGGGGAAGTTTTCTATATAGAGGGAGCAAGTAGCTACAAGTATGACAGTGGGGCTTTAAAAAACTTTCACATTTGCGCATTTTCGTATTCACAATATCGCGCTACCTACAATATTTATATACTTTTTTTTTGCAGGGGAGGGGGGGGGGTAGTATGACGTAAGCTCGATCTCTTGTCAGAGGTCTGTATTTAAGACTAGTATAGAATATGTTTTTGAGAGGTAGGCATATCTAACATATATGAGGAGGTGATAAAAGAAGAGGAGCCATGAACTAGCATCAACTTCTCCATGCCCTTTGTCAAAAAACGAAAAAGAAAAGCGAATTATTTTTGGAGTGGATCTGGTAACATGCAGAACCGAGACAGACACTGATTCATTCCTTCATCGATCGAGGTGATTTGCAACATATTTAATGGAAGATGGCATGTGGGGGGATTTATAAGTCATGTTCATGAGTTTGAAAATAGAGTTGAAATGTGAATGAAATTTGTGATATTAGAACCTCGATCATCCGCTTCCAATTCAGCGTTGTTTTGTAAAATCAGAAAAGGAGTCGGCATTTGCCGTCGATAACATAGCATGATATCAGGAAACTGGATTGTAGTCGACCTTTTTTTGTTTTAATCTCTCTGTTCTCTTGACACTGTTGCATTTCATTTTGAAGTGTATGCCCATTCACATTATGTTAGCTCAGAATCGGATTGTTCCATGATTGCAAACAGAAGGCTGTATTTTTTATTTGTTTCAATGCATTGTTCACATCACATTATAATGTATGTAACCATGCTAACGAATGCGTGAAACATTTCATTATTTGAACGAGTGCCGAAGCTGAGGAAAACGGGACATTGTTATGCTGCACGAATAAGGAGGATGTGGAACAATTCTAGAAGCGAAATATTCCTGAACAGCCACCAGTCGGCCCTCCCTCGCAACCTAACCCCATAAAATTGGAAAAAATATATAAACTAGCACGAATCCCAGCCTCTCTCTAGCAAAGGGATGCGAGACATGTGTCAATTACAAGTCCCTGGATTGTATGTACTTCCGCTACTACAAATGAAACGCCCCTCCCACCTGTTTTTCATACAGTAATGGATTAATATGCTAATATTTCTATTTTTTTGTATGGATAGATGTTTGAGATTCTTGGGCGGTCCTCATTTACTTCATACTAGATTTGATACCCCTTTACATTATCCTCATCAAATCACTATCATTCCCATTCTCCACCCTTTTTTCATCATCAATCCCTCCATGTCATTCCACGTTCTTTAATTCTCCTCGCCCCTTCTTTCATCAAAATTGTTACCGTCTCAATCATATCCATTATTCATTTTCCCCTTCCTATTCCTTTCACACAAGTTACGTTTTGTCATCAAAATACTCATCTCCCTCTATCGTTCATTACCCCCCCCCCCCCTTCCTGTCTTACCTTTGATATGTTACCCTTCTAGACCACACCCAAGACGATATCTCCCTACAATCTTTACCCCTCTTTACCACCATAACCATTACATCTTACCCCTTCTCTTTCCCGTCCTTTTCCCTCTCCCCGTGATCTGGTTATCATCTATCCTCCCCTTTCCTTCCCTATCGTTCATTTCTACCAACTCCCTACTTCCCTCCAATCTGTTACCCTCTACTACCACCACACCCATTACATCTTACCCCTTCCTCAATCCCTTTCATTACCCCCCCCCCTCCCCTGCCTCCATCACAAACATACACACCTGCCGTCAAGTTCAACACCAAATTGAAGTAAGTTTGTTTGCATGTCTTTGTTTGCCCCTCTCTCTCTCTCTCTTTCTCTCACATCATGTACTGATGATGAAGCGTGGAGCATCACTGGCGTCCAGGGTTGGGGATGCAGCTTCTGTTCTAGTCTAGAATCATAGACCGTAGACCAATCTGTGAACCTTTAGCATAAAAGAGAAAATGAGAAAAGAATTCGGCGCATATTGTATTGATGAATAAATAACATTTTCCCATGATAACAATATTTATTTGCTGTGGAATACCTGAATAGCGATTACAGAACATACATTTAAAAATACACGTAAAAGCATTTCAATTTTTGTTTATTCACTTATTAAATAAATAAATGACAGTAATCATAAAGAAAAAAATATTATGAAACGATAACATTGCCTCTTAATCCTTATCCACGTTGTCCATTCTCACCTATTGAATATGGGCCTGCTTTATATAATAAAACAAAAAATTGACAACAATACGAAAATATGTTGGGGGGCGGGGAGCTAAACAGAACATTTCGTCAATATTCAATTTTCTCTCTAACATGATTTTTCGGATCACGATATACATTTATAACATAACTTTTAATATGAAACTGTCCGTGTAACTGAGCATAATGGTTTCCCACGGATCATTGAAGATGGAGACATGATATGATCAATCATCCTTATGATCCTGCATAAATCAATAAGACATCATGGTCCAGATTCATGGAATGTACTTCCAGACTCAATAAAATCACGTAAAACCCTAAATTCATTTAAATTCAATATGAATTTGTTTTTTATCAGAGTACATTGTTTGATCTTTTCCCAGTGCTGAATTAATATTCAATATTATTTCTATATTTCTATAAAACATCTATCATTATATTTTATATTTCCCGTATACTTATATAAGTTTTCTGTGTCAGACATATTTACATCAGCATATTTCATTTTTATTTTTACCATTAGCATTATCGTCAATATCATCACCTTTTTTTTAACCATCAACCCCCCCCCCCCTCCCCAACCCTGGCTATCACGCTGTCAAGCAATCGCTTATTGTAATATTCCTTCTTTTGCAGATTTCTTCATTAATAATTCTTTGAACCTTGTTATCAGTTACATTTTGTTTTAACGTAATAATTTATCATTATCATGTTGCAAGCTCAAAAAAACTTATTATATTTTGCATATGTTGTATATCTGAAATGTAATTTGATTTTTATGTTGCAGAAGAAATTAAATTAAATTCAATTTAGTTTAATTCAAATCAATTTAATTCAATTCAATTTAATCCTCTCTTCATCTACAATCGGGTCTGAAAGCATTAGACTAAGGAAACATTTCCATCAAACAACATGACGTCTGTGTACCTGAATTTGAAGAGTTTGATGTATTTGTTAACCTCTACACATTTGTACAGGTGTGCCACGCGAACAGAGGTCAAGGGTCAACAAGGAAAGCGAGCTCCATCACTGGAGTGATGTCTTCTCGTTGGCATGGTGCCAAGTCGAAGAGATGGACAGATAAATGATCGCATCTCTAGTGTCTATGGATGTTGAAACATCTCCTTACAGCATAATAATCTCCTTACAGCATAATAATCAGTACCAATTGAATTTTGCTCCAAATATTTTGCTCCATTACTAGAGAGACGACTTCTCATTTGGCATGTTGCCAAGTCAAAGAGATGGACAGATAAATGATCGCATCTCTAGTATCTACGGATGATGAAACATCTCATGATAGCATAATCACTTTAAATAATCACTAAAAATTCCCTGCTTGAATTTTCCTCCAAATAATTTCTTCCATTCAAATAATTTCTTCCATTCAAATAATTTTTTCCATTTACTTGAAATACGTCTTCTCATTTGGCATGTTGCCAAGTCAAAGAGATGGAGAGATAATGATGACATCACTCTTGCCAACAATCATAGATGTTGCAACATCTTCCCACAGTACCATCATTGGTTGGCATCCCTCATTCTTTGCATGGATGCTATATTTGTCACGAAACAAGTGTATTTGCAATCACAGCTCCCTTTTCTTCGTGCAGGAAAGCTGTAATAATCTCCTCTCACAACTAATCAATTTAATCGCATTTTATATATTTTTTTGCATGTAAGTTGTAAATCTTCCTTCGAAATCATCACCTGAAATCTTTCCTTCTAACACGGCTATCCATTTTCTCATTAAAAAGGAACTAACTGATAATGATGTTATGGCATAAGCAGAAATAGAAGGTGATAGAAAAAAAATACAGGTTTAATAACTTCCTTGTCTTTTCGTCACCATCTTTGTTTCTTCCAAATCAATATTAATACACTTTAGTCAATGTAGGACAGTCACTACAATAATAATAATAATAATAATAATCTTTTAAAGTCCACTCCAAATTTTATTAAACCGAAAATGGAAATTCTTTTCCCCCAATTGTTCGTGAGCCCGGCAGCCACTGAGCAGCGCCAGATCGACGTCGCTCTATCCCTTTAATTTTGAACGCCAAACAAGGTAGCAGCAACTCCCGTCTTTTAATGTCTTTTGGTATGACGCGGCCGGGGTTTGAACCCACGACCTCCCGGTTGTGAGGCGGACGCTCTACTGACTAACACACATACATTTCATTGGGTCCACAATACAACCACGCTCCCCCTTCTCATCGGATATGGGCTCTGTCATGATTTTGTTTTTGTTTTAATAAGTAATACGAATACTATGTTAGCGTTACAATATATTGGCGATTTATCAATTCATGCATTCGTTTTACTGCAACTCAACCACCATTAATATCAGTTTTATTTAATCTATTCACCGTATTGTATGAGATTTGCCCGGAGGCTGTATTACTCTCAATTCATCCCGACTGTATATTTTCCTAAGTATTTCCTCCACCTCTTCCGCTTACCCCATCACGGACATTTTCTCCCCATTTCTTTCTCCGTAAATTCTCCCCACTTGACACTAAATTTCCATTTCTCGAGAAAGATGGCGTGGGATTGATAACTCTATCTATTGAATGCGAGCTCACGCCACGATACCCCAGCATGTGAATCAAGGAAACTCCTTATAAAGCCATGAAAATGTATACAAATCATGTCAACAGAAGTCAATTTACAACATGCTTGTGGTCAAACTCCCTCTCCCCATGTGACTGCACTTGATAAATGACGATAACTTTAAACTGAAATGCGTTTGAACACTAACAAATTGTGAATTATTCAAAATGGTGACCGTGGGGAGTCCATAATCTGAAGAGGAGAAAATACCGACGATTAATAGTTTGTTTGTTTAAGCAACATACATGTACATACCCTTGAATGTTCTGTATAACATTTTAATTTTCTAGTCAGAAAATATAAGCGGTGTATAATGTGTTTATTTAAAACAACACTTTTTTGTAAGGGTTCAAATTGTGTGCAGTATACACTTTGGAAAATAAACTGATTAATAATGCAAGCAACAACAATACAGGCTTTTAAACATCTAGATAAATGAACACATACATCATGTAAACTCTTAATTTTTGTCCTAACCAGAGTTTAAAGTGACTCGGTAAAATTGTTGAAGGTTGATGAAAAAACTGCGTAATTTTTGTATGAAATGTTACTTATCATATTCCTGCTACTGTACTAACGCTCTAACATACAAAAGATCCTGAAAAAATTCTCAAACCACAAAGATATTTATGTTTTTCTTGAAAAGCGACACTTTGCGACACCCCCTAACAGTAAATCCCCCCAACCCGCAATTTTTGAATTTTTCCAACCGTTTTCCATGAAAATAAAACATAAAACAGGCTTTTTAAAATCTTTCAACACTTAAATGTTTGGAATGGTATATAGAGCCAATTCTTTTCTTTGTGTAGATTTACATTCACCTAAAATTTAATTAGGTTAACTTAATGTACTTTGGGGAATTAAGGAATCGATCAGATCAGTTTTTCCCAATTGTTATCATTAAACTTTCAAATTATCTTTAATTGTACATCTAGCATTAAAGTCACTACCTTAATAGCATCATTTCTCTCATCTAAACAATGTTACCAAGTCCCTTTTAGATACCCTTCACATCCTTTTTTTTTTGGGGGGGGGGGTCACATTTGGTAGAAGAGACCCTTAACTATCCACAAGTGTGCAAATCTCTTTTTATTAAATATTTTGAAATATTTATTTTTAGAATTTTTTAAACTGTAAACTTTTTGAGACGCACTGTGTAGCCCCTACATTACACAATTATACCTGTGCAGAACTAGTGTAAAGGGGGCTGTGAAATCATGATGATGGAGTCCTATGTGTCCAGACTGCTACGATGCAAACTAGAGCAAAAAATTCAAAGCCCTTAAATACAAAATATTGTGAAATATTTATGAATAATTTTCCGTTCTCTTTGACCCGGATAAATTTCGGGAGAACCCCCCTGACACTTACTTTTAAGTATCCCTTTGCAATTACTTGGCCATGAAGTGGACAACTTGAACGTCAGTATGAGCGTTTGTTGTGTTTTAGTTGACCGCAAATAATTATTCCAAACAGTTGCATGGGAATTGAGAAATCTCCGACCAATTACAATTCACTCCGTCGAGATGTTTGTGGTCAGTAAACATTACTACTGCATCAAGCAAAATTATGATAGTAATACATCATGTATGCAGAACTGAAGAAATAACGGTCTGTTCGTAAATATCTCAGGCATTTTCCACACAACTGCTAATGACAGTTGTGGGAAGTCTTTAATAAATTCCTGAACGGTAGTAAATTGATAATTTCATATACAGTTACATATATTTTCAAAATTTAAGAAGCACGTCTGTTTTTTGTGATTAAACTATTACAGGTGGGAAAATGTAGACACCTTCGAATTCTTATTCACTAATTTGCATAACATAATTATTAATGATTCTTAACTCTCTTGAATTTGTTTACACAGTATCGTCCAAAATGAACATTAAAGCACATTTTAAATCACGATCTTGTCTAGGCTGATCTGAACAATTAGTGTAACAACAAGCTGTTGTTGTTTTTGTTGTTATTTTTTCCCTAGAAAAACTCTATTCCCAATTCACGAATGCATTACCATATACTCGACATTCAGCAGCTGTAGTCTACATTAAAAGTACTTAGACGGTATTCTAATTTCCTCGTGGACAGTTTAGCTTGTACTAGTGGCGTAGCGTGGATGTAGGTATTGAGGGGGAATCGGCATCTTGTTGGGGAGGGAGGGGGAGGGAGGAGGGTGCGATCTTACTAGGTGGATAAAATGCAAATTTACAAGGCAACGAAATATGTGGATACGGGGTGAGGGTTCCTATCATTCTTATTTCATGTTCCCTTTCCTACTCTCTCCTTTCAACTTTATCCTGTCTCGTTTATTTGTTCTTCTTTTTATTGGCCATGTGATGGGGGGGCGCTACCCCTGTGCCCCCTGGAGCTATACCACTGGCTTACCCATCCGAGATCACCATTACCCATCTCCTTCAATCACCGACACTCATCAGTCTACTTGCAGGGAGATGCGATCGAGGTACGCGCGTGTGTGCGAGCGAGCGTGCGTGCGTGAGGACTGAGGAGAACGAGCCGAGTGACCCTGACATTGCGACGACCTTTATACTCCTAGCGTTTTCTGTAAAGCCTAAAATTCTGATCCCATTATGGACCCTTCCACGCTCATGATCACCTCATTATTTATTCCTGATTGTACATTCTGCCCCCAATGAAGCTGCAAAGGCAGTGGCGTATCCAGGAGAGGAAGGAGCCGAAGTGCCCCTTTCCGCCCCTTTCCGTCTCCCTGAGAGAGTCTGGCCGGAGAGCTGACATGTATCCCGAAGTAATAATTATTCGCGGAAAAAATAATAACATCCGGATATATTTTTTGTTTTCGCTTTTTGCCCCCTCCCATAAGTAAGTTTAATCATGTCTTTAGGGGGTTTAGGGGGAATACTGGCCCTTCGTGTAACATTCCTAGAATTCCCCTGTTATAGGGCAATAAGCAAACAGATGGAAGAAAATGACCACGCGATAAAAGTAAGCTCCATGACAATAGAACAACTAAGTTCCTACTTTTTTAACATATATTTTATATACATCATTTTAATTGAAACGCAAATGACAAATTGCCTTAATTAAAATAATTAAAATAGTTCGTACAGTCAGCCGAAATAAAGGAGAAGACAGCAGCTAATTTTACAGAAGATGTAGAAGTGTATTTGTTTCCAAGCTCGTATAAACTACAGTCAATGTTGTCGCTCTACCTATACATCATGTACCGTACATGTCAACTCTCCCCCTAATTTATACGGTAAAATGTGTTGACGTGAAATGGGAGTGATGAAACATAAGTAGATCGTTATATCTAGATTAATGATTCGATGTCTACCAATAAAACCACAAATTTTGAGCTGGTAATATACCTCTAGTTCTGAATTTGTGAGAACCTCCCCCAAATTTCACAGCTGTCTTGTTCTGTACACGATGCAAAGGCGGCCAGTTTTATCACGACTATAAATTGGAAAAGACACTGTGTCAGTAGTCATGACATTTAAAAAAGAAAGAAATTGATTATTGTGGAGGACAATAGCGCATTAATATACAATCGTTGTTGAAATTGTTCATTCGGCATTAAAGCCGCATTATCACGACAGAAATTACACCGGTGACGCAAAAAGTGTTTTAAATAACATATCAATACTAATGCGTTATAAAGCAACAACAAAAAAAAAAGAATAGGCGGGTCATTAACATAATACATTAGATTATAGAGTTTATTTTACTTACAATTAACATTTACCTCGTTGTCGATGTATCTATAAGGCAATAGTTTCATAATGATACCTCATAAATTATCATTTTCGAGTTCATACTAAGGTCGAGATTTTCCTGTACAATACATTTACAGGGCCGCATGATTAATAAATCACTCCACTTCTTCAAAGTGTTTCTAAACTTTCAAACAAAATCAATGTCGACGTAAGGGTCATGATTCACTTGAAAACGATGAATAATTTCGGTTGCGTTATTATCTATGCTTATTGAAGCTACATAGGCGATTAGCGCATGCGCCAGTAATTCGACGCAATGTTAATGCCCGTTGCACAGTACGCATTCTGTTGTTTGCGTTTGCCTCTGCTGATTAATTCAATGACGGCAGTTATTCAATGCATGACGCATCCAGGGCCGCGTTAGTCCTGACGCAGTGATACGTCAGGCAAATGACGCCTTGGTGCAACATGCGTGAAGAAAGTAAACACTTTGTGCCGTTTGCATATAAAACTGCATTTATTGATAATATCGTCCTTGTTAATTTCTGGCTTGACAAATGGCAACCAGTAATGCTGGCTTTAAAGGTATAGACCAGTTATGGTCATGCGATTGCATTGTGAAAGAAACGTTGTGGAATCGATCAGAAAAGGTTGATCATCTAGCTTATAAGTATTGGTGTGTACTGCAAGGTTCTGGAATCATCAAAATGATAAGAAATTTGGCCCAGTCTTCGTAAAGTTACAAGCACTGTACACAGAAAGATGTATATGGGACTACGAACACGTGCGCGACACATGCGTTTATCTCTCACATAACAATAGATAAACTAATTTACCAAATATATCGATTGGTAGGCGGTTTCCCGGCAAAATTTGTATCATCATGTATTAGTTAAAACATATTCTTTCACATGATTGGTACTAGGAGCTTCCATTTCATTTTTTGAAATTGGGGCGTTTCCAATACTGGTCTTTACTTTGAAGCTGAAAACGGATTTACGGGAAAGAAAAGTCATGGTCGTTAATTGGTCTAATTTATCATCTTTATAGCCCACTTTTATTGCGATGAAAGTAAGTCAACCCTTTTCTTTCAGCTAGACCATTAAGTTCCTATAAATCATCGCTTTGTTAGAACATGACACGTGGATTCTTTGCAGGGGTTACTTGCAATCATGTTTTAATAATCCTCTTTGATTGAATACACGAACAGGATGTCCTTCCCCTTGTAATTTTCCTTTATACTTTTTTTTTATTTTTATCATAGCAATAAAACTGGCTACGCCAGGAGTCTGAAGGTACACAATAGGCCATCGCTGGGCAGGGTGCTGAATACGACAAATCCGTATTTATGTTTTCGTTTACTAGCAGTATCTGCAAATTAAGAAACCAATCTAGGGACAATTAAAATAAGTCTTTGTCCGAATTTGAAACTACAAATACATGATTGTATTATCATTTTGTATTTTTAAAGGGGATCCGCAACGCCTCCTCCCCCGTCTTCAACTTCAACATTTCGGGTGACGTCCCTGAACGAAGAACGGGGACTGTATGATCTATATATAGCCTTTCTCTTTTATTCATCGTTAGTGGGTTTGAGATTTTATGATCGTCAATAACTAGAAATATTCTACCAATTATATTACTAAATATCCAATGTCGGTATCATTGCTTTCTAATCAATGTGTACGCCAGTGAACGATTATAATAAGGTCTATTTTATTGCGCGCTACACTTCTCATTCGACAGTGTACAAGCGTCCATACTTGGCTACTTTCCAATCATTTTTCTCATGATTTGATCAATTCAGAATAATAAGACGCAATTAAATTTGACTACTATTTCGAAAGAAAAAAAAATATGCCAGACTTACGTTTTACTTTCAATTGGTAGAATTTCAAATTCATAGAGATTTAAATAAACAATTTATCTATCATTGTTAATGATGTTTAACTAAATCTACTTAAACAGCCTGTTTAGGCAGATAATATCTAAACAATTGTCTTACAAAGGGGTTATCTGATTTCAAATCGTTCCCCTGTCTCCGAGTTTTACTTGTCCTACGCGATCAATTATATTTAAAAACCCTCGGTAAATGTTTATGGATCGCATTTTCAATCTACTAATCACTCTATCCCTACAAATCTCTCCACTAAAAAAAAAATTAAGTAGGTCGTCTAAATTATGTCAAAATGTTGACAAACCGTTCTTACTTTACATGTATAAACAAAATTTATTATCACATTCGGGAGCAGTCATTATACTCGGAAAGAATAAAATCTGATATTAGTCTTTTTTAGAAATGCACTTTTTGGTAATAGTGCATCAAGGGCTTACATAGATGTCACGTAATCTTGTATGAGTAGACATGTACAATGAACATTAATGCCGATCTTATGATTGTGTTGAAAGACAACTGTACGTGCCGGGTGACGGTCGGCAGTGGCGTAGCCAGCAAGGGGGAGGATCTACGCCCCTCCTGCCCCTCACCCTGTTTGAATCCTCCTCACGCGCAAAATCAATAACAATTGTAGTGGATATTTAAAGCGAGCAGGGCTCTAGTTGACAGTCGAATGCCCCCTCCCCCCCCCCAACCCCCGGAAAAAAACATAACAACAACAACAAACTGCACAGGTTTGTAAGGTATTGAGGTTAATATGCCGATCGGTGGCTGAGTGTTGGAGGGGGGGGGGGGGCGTGCCCCCAATTAACCACTAATTTAGTATACTAAAACAAAATGGTGCCCGCCACCTTCCCCAATGAATGAGCCAATGCTACGCCACTGGTGGGTCAAAATAGGTAACGAGAAGCAGGAGAAACATGAAACATATTACATGCATCAAGGGAGTAAAGTGGTTTGAAGCGTTCTTGGAAATATGAACATGAAATATCCAATTAATCTGAAACAAACGTGAAATAGTTTAATGTGAATGTCCGACGAGACAGCAAACTACAACATCGATGATGCCGGTCCCGTTAACACTACGAAAAGGGGTCAGGAGATGTCGGTCACGAGGGGAGTCGGTTTCGTGGACTGTAGCCAATGACTAGCTTTAAACAAAAATCGGAGTTGATGATGGCTTACTAGAAAAAATTCCAACATCAGTGTTGGCGTCAAAAATGATATCCTGATTTCTAGTTAGGATGAAATTTGATTAGCTCTCATTTTTACGCAGTAGATGTTAACATGGCATGTTTAGATTCAGGGAAATGTGAAAAAGGAGATGTTCGAGATGTGATTTATTTTTCTTAAGAAATTTGTAAACCTATACCCTTTTGATCGGTCCACACAATAATACAAAAAGCATTAATTATAATTAAAAAGGTAAAATGTAAGCGGAAATTCTTTGTTTCATGGTTTGTTAGGGGTATCAAAGGGATCGTTTAAAAATGTTAAATCTGATATACACGGCCCTCCGTGTTATCAGTGTCTGTGATATGGTGTAATATTGAAGCCCTAAACAAATTGCGCTTCAAAATGATCAAGAAGTGCCTCAAAAAAGTAAAAAATCCTTGAGTGACCATTTTTACCATACTCGTTTTCCCCAATAGTCTGTAGTGTTATGAAAACCGTTTGGCAAACGGTTTTCAAAATTTGTAATTCCAATCATAAATATCTTGATTATCAGACAGGCGGTCGGCTTGTAAAAGTCATGGGGTTCCTGACTGACCTAAAGGTTTATAATTATCTTTGCAGCATGAGCTTAATCCAGAATTTTGTTTCAGAATCTGAGACAAAGTTACCGGATCCCTTTAAATGATATGTTCGAGGACTATGATATTCATAACGCGTGTCCTTCGCTTAAATTCACTGAAAATGAAGAAGAAAACCAAAGATAAGCACTGCAGTGAAACATTTTCATTTCAGGACATGGTTTGCCATCCGTAGACGAGGACTGTACGCCTTGTACGGTTATGTGAGGTCTGGGTTTGTATACGTGTCATGGAAAGGCGTATAAATCAAATCGGTTATTCTATCAAAATAGGACTGATTATTTATCTTTTAACAATTTCTATTTGTTTTCGAATGAGGGAAGAGGCAATAGAGACGTACACCATTTCTGAAAAGTTGTCAACTTAAGTTTATCCAAAGGTCGAGCGATACATGTATCTTTAAAATCATAATACCCCAATTGCAATACTTTGATAGAATAATAAACACCACTTCATGAGTTGGAGAATTAATGATCGTATGATAATTAAACAGTCAAGAGCTGCTAAACTTTAAAGAAAAAACAACACATAAAAGACTTAGATATATACGCAAAGTAGTGTTTACTTAACCTGAATTTCCGTAAGATGGTTTCAGCGCAGGGAGAGGAGCTTCGTATAAAAATCCAACACAAACATTGAATATGGAGATGATGAGCTTATAAGTTGTTTACAATACCATTTTTATGTTATTTTAACTTTAACAACGATAACTCTGTATGTAGTTATCATAATATCTACTGTACACGCGATCTTATTAGCCCCTATCAATATAATCACATCTTCTAGTTATAGGCTTTTAATTGTTACACTGGCGTGCGGGGGAAATGAAAGTGAAAACACCCCAGTACTTGTGTGGACCCGTGGGAAATTCGATCCACCTGCTAAAAGTGACAGACACCCCCCCCCCCCAATCCACTATCGCAAAAAGTGAGGCATCCAAACGATAATGAACAGATGAATATGAACCATTATGATGCAGTCTTGCGAAATTGATTTTCATCCTGCATCGCGCGCTCGTCGTGTGGGAAGAAATTATCAAGCGCGCCTTTTTTTGTTATAACCATTAAACCAAGGATTGGTTAAACGAGGACAACATTTATTACTGTGGAATGCGAACTTGTCTGTATCGTTTATCTTCATTGCAGCCGAAATAGATGCAGGGAATGATAGTGGCCGTAGATTGAACTTTGATATCTAGAAAATGTTTTTGCACTTTGACCCGTGGATGGCATTTACAGAGGAATCAACTAGGTAGTTGAAAGGTGAAAGGAAAGAAGAGTAATATGGTTCACTTTTTTTTGCAGGAACTTAAGATACGCACCGACACCATCACAGTCCATTTAGAAAGAGGAAAAAGAAAATTGTATAATTTACCTGAAATTTTGAAATTGCCTCAGTCTTTCTAGGTAGATAATAAGTGAGATAATAATAGGGCTGTCGAGTGAGGGGATATGGGAAGCTGTCCGGTCATCTTTTATTCAAATTCGAGTTCACATTATTTGAAATAGAATCCACAATTTTGGAAAATCGTCAATAAACATGTACAAAAACGTACAAAGTTATATCGAAATAAGTTAGAAATTAACCGTTGAAAATTCAAATAACCAATATTCATTGTAATAATAATAAATATTCAGTTTTGATAATCAATATCGATTTTCACTTCTTGCTCTTTTACCTTCTCACTATCGCTTCGTTTTTCGCCATTCAATGGGCGTTCCCTCACGGGGAAATGGTTATGAAAGTTAGTTTGACTGCCCTATCAACATGATCAATGGTATACGGTTTTCAACTCATCCATCCTTTCTGTCTCACCTACCCCTATAATGTCAATGACCTATAGTGATATCCGCTTGTCGACCCCAAACAGCTGAACTCTTCTCACCTGTAAATATGATATCAGCGTGACATTTTCACCTTCCAGGTAAATAAAAAAAGTGGTCCTGCCTCCGCCAGCTATCTATTTCATCCAGTAGCGGCCATTACCCCAGGCATGCTGTGGTCCCGTCATTGCGCTACGTTGGTACCTCGGAATACAAATCTTCCTTACCAATTGATGACGCCGATATACAGGGGTTTGGGTCGATGAGTTGGTTCAACTGAAAAATAAAACGATAGATAAATAAAACTAAATAATGTTGGAAAAACGAAATGTCCATCTCTCAGCAAATAGCTGCTCACTCGTGGTCGAAGTGAGGACATGGTAAATTAATGATAGAATGCATCTGGTAATGATGGAGATGTGCACAATGATTGCTCGAGATTTTGATCAAAGAATATGTAATACATAATTTATATTTATCCATACACACATATATAACTAACATAGGCGTGCATTACATTTCTTTTCTTTTCTTCATGGTATCAAAGTGAGAATGATTTTTTTTATTATAAATATACTGTGTATTTAATTTCTGCGTACGCAGGTTTGCTGAAGAAGACGAGAGGGTCATGAAGGACAATACATTAAATTAAATAGAAGATAAGAATGCAAATAATTGAGATGAAGGCAAGGGAGTTTAAAATGGGAGAAAACTTAGATGTAATACATGCACCCCTCATTGGTAGCTATAAGCCATATTCATGGTGGATGTCAACGACTGATAGTCCTATATTTCTTTCGAAAGAATGACGCAAACGATAAATGAAAAGTGAAGAAAAAGTGAAGAAGATAAGATTGGCTGCATCTATTTTTATAGTACCTTATCTTCTTTGCCGAATCAGCAGATTCGCGATATTCTGATTGTTTCCCCCCTCAAATTAAACTTCCATTAATGTCTCTACATGTCCAGCCATCACCCCTTCACTCCTTATTTCCGAACCACTCCTCAAATCGTCACCTCCCACACCGACCTGCCAGTAATTCTCACACCTCTTGGTCCGCTTCCCCAGCGTGATACCCCTACCTCCTTGCTGGACATGGTATATGAGAAGTCACTGGACTGTCATACAGGGGAAAAGAGTCCATCTCGGTCAAAAGGGGGGTAAAAAGAGAATGGAGGGGTACAATGCCCGTTCAAGATTATGCACTCTTTAAAACAATCTTACGATTGTATTAATTAGGGAACTAGATAATTTTCGCTCAAATGTACAAATTTGATTTTATATCTTGAGCGTAAGTGGAGAAACGTCAACAAAATTGAATATTGTGTTACAAGTGTTTTAGCTTAGGTGTTTAGCTTTGATACAGGAGAGGGCTACGCCCTTTATCAAAACAGGTAAAAGCCGTGTGCAGAAAGTTCAAAACTGCATCTGCTATATTAAAATTGCATATAGAACGGACGAATTTTTATTGAACGGTAAAACCGAAGAAAACAGAGTGTATATCACACATCCAGTCATGTATTTCAAATTTGAATGGCGTAACTCCTTTATTGGATCCAATTTGAGGAGCTTCCATTTGCGAACCTACTTTGTAGGTCCTGGTTATTTATGTTCGTTCTTAATTTGAATGTTGAATGTTTTTACAGAAATATGACTTGAAGCAAAATTAGATAGTAACCCTTCTTCAAATGCTTATCTTGCGCATAACTAATTTTGTATCTTCATTTGTATATCCAGGTGGACAGCGTGAGGGAGAAAAAAAATTGGGTTGCTATTGAAATTGTAGGAATTGGTTTTCTATCTCGCGAGGTCAAACTGAGCTCATCACCTGGTCAATACAATCTTACCGTACTGTGACCCCAGAGGACCTGCCACGTCCAATCATCGAAGGCGCGTTGCCACCGATTAAACTCGTCTGATTGAAACTCAGGCGTATATGTATATGGCAGGCGTTTGGTGCCATAGAGGTTCGATGGAGGACAGATTTAATTAAAACAAGTTTGATGGCAAAGCCATTGATCTTTTTCATTGCGTCTAGTGTCATCAGACATGGGGTTCAATGACAGGAAAGTCGATTTTTATAATGTTCTATGGTAAAAACGTTTATCTATATCTTTTTTTGATTTGATTTGATTTATTGGTTTCTGCATCTTTTTTCTTTTTTCATCATACATTTACATGAACATAATATGGTTTGATACAATATTTTAAGTGTATATAATTGTATACAGATAATAAACGAATTTAAACAAATATATTGAATGCATAATTAACATACATTAGCTGCAGGAGGGCTACAGAAATAAGCAAAGTAGCTTGACGTGCCCGCAGCCCTCAACTTAGATACAACAACAAATCTATTATTTTATACGTTGATGTTCCATCGGCACAAGGCTTTAATAGCTACCATCGATCTGCTTTTATTACCCCCTTTTGACTTGTTACAACAAAACATTGATGTACTTATGTCAATGATGTTTAATAAAATCAACTCAATTCAATGAAACCTATCAAAAATCACTTCGATAGATGTTCTGTTGTCTGAATTGAAAGATTGGTCGTACTAATTTTCATGCTGATGGGTAAAAAAACACACCGACAATCGATTTTGTTAAAAAGATCAATCTTTTTTCCTTTCAGACCAAATGTACGGAAAATGATCGATGTTTCACCATCGCACCTTCAAAGGTCCACCCCAAAACAAAACAAATCACCGAATGTTTGTGGCACCATACGCATGCCATAAAGGTGTGCTCCGGCCATTGAAAGCCATGGACCGTCCGGACGCGACCCGACAACAATCCAACAACTTGTTACACTATCAGATGATGATGAGCGCCGCATGCTGAGCTCCAGGATATATGGAGAGCTTTGACCAGAGCAGTGTTCTCTGCTTAGGTCATATTATATTTAGGCTAAGTAAGAGAAGCAAGGTTGTCGTGTTTTCGGCATTTTCGGCATGCGTGGACGCAGGATAACGACGCCGAGGAGGTGGAGCGAATGCATTGTTGTTGTGACAACAGAGGAGTAGTCGAGGAGTGGGGTGGGAAGGATGGATATTCCTTTCCGTTTCATCTGATTTACAATTTTTTTTTGATTTTTCAATCTTTACAGCTATTTTCCAATATTAAAAACGAACAAAACAGCAAAAGAAAACCATAAAATCAGAGATAAAAATTATGACTACTCTATAATTAGTATCGATAGCCCTAATATATTAAATTATTTATGACTTTTACTCTTCATTACTGATGAACTAAGAAGATGGAAGATGATCGACGAAAAATAATTTAATAATTTAAGACATAAATAGACAAATACAAAATTATCTTTTGTATATTCATACGACTGTATTTAACGCAGAAATGCCTAGCTAACAAGTTCATTCACCAGAATACCATTCATCTGCGAATCTACAACGTTTATACATTATGATAAAGATATGCGCACATTTAAATCATTGTTACGAAACAGGAAATGTATGTAGTTTATAGCTTTAGATGTATAAAGTTAAGAGTATGTTTTTTTAATAATACATTATTGCCCCTGAACTTTGAATAGAAACTTTCTATGTATGTAAACTTACTTAATTCTACCTCAAAACAATGGGAAATGATATATCTCGAATAATGTATTTAAATTTTAAAAAATAATATGTGCGCAAATAGCATGATTTTCTAAACGGAAATTATGCATGACAGAGTGCATTGCTCCAACGTTATTTCAACCAATATTGCTTACATTTAATTTTAAAAAAAGCATAACAGGTGGAATTTCGAACCGATATTATTTGTTCCGTCTCTGAAAAAATGCATTCATACCGGTTCGTGCAGGAAAGATAAAGAAGAAACAAAATGATATATCGACCACGCTTATTTCGCGATGAATGTGAAAACCAGACAAATAAAGCAAGCAAGTCTGGAATAATAATTGAAGTCTATCTGTCTGGTCCAAGAAAATAAGAAGCGAACTCACTCGAGCTTATGCTCCTGATCCGAGATGATAAGAGGGGCAAATCCAACCCATTCCGTTGATATATGGGGGTAAATCTATCCCCCATCTTCGGATTGGTGGTGGTGGTGGTAGATCTAATTCGTGGACGCTTGATGCCTAGCTCGCCGAAGTGGTGCCGACTTCTCATGGCCGTCGCAAAATACAGTGCCATATTGCAGTGTCAAATCTAGGGATGGGGGTAAATCTATATCATCATGATCCTCATGACACTGGACCGCAGGCGCGGATCCAGGATTTCTTAGGGGAGGGGGCCCAACTTTCTTCATTTTTGTTTGCTCCTGAAAATTGGGTAGTGAGCACAATTTTTTTTTTTTTTTTTTTTTTTTTGCTCCCGAAAATTTGAAAATCGCGCCGACCGAAAAGTCGCTCAGTGGGGGGGGGGGGGGGGGGGGGGGGGTAGTGAGCACATTTTTTTTTTTTTTTTTTGGTCCTCGAAAATTTTTCAATTTGCACCCCCCCCTTGAGC
>JAVYIG010014757.1:0-39710 GCA_035222895.1 Strongylocentrotus droebachiensis | reverse complement strand
TTGTGTATTTCATGTGTATTTATAAAGAGATGTTTACTTACTTTTATATGATTTGTGGTCTAATGGGAAATTTTGTTTCATTTTGTGAAACGCAGATACTGTACATGATGTAGATAAATTGGGTTTACATCTTGTGGGCCCTACATGTACATACCGTATTTGCCGGCGATAACGCTGCAGCGCCGTATAGGCCGCACCCCCGATTTTGACATTTTAAAAAAAAAATATATATATATATTTTGCAAAAGTCGTGACTCGATCTCTCGCTTACAAATGTTGATGTGACTAAAATCACCGCCTTAAACCGCTCGGCCATCACGCACTGATACCATACACTGCAGTTTTCTGTGATGTAGTCATTGAAATGGATTGAAAATGGCGACTTCGCATGCTGGATGCTTTGCGGAAGCTCCGTTAAACAGGCCCTTCTTTACTTTTGCAATGCATTGGCACGAACTTAGATCAAAATCTATCGGCAGATGTTGTTTTTGGAAGTTTATTTTCGTCTTCATGTCAACAATGCAAGATAAAAGTGTCGGTAAGATGTGTGGAAATGTATAGTTAGTGTACCGTTCGTAGATCTGGTCCCATACATGTATGTACAAATTCGTGCTGGTTTTGACTTTTTTAGTTTTTTTGTTTTTCTGTTTCGCCGTAAAGGCCGCACCCCGATTTTTTGATATTTTCTCTTCCCAAAATACTGCGGCCTTTACGCCGGCAAATACGGTACATATTTAAATGGAAGCAAAATACCTGTGTAGGCCAACTTTGTAGGAATTTGTAAGGAGTGCCGAAGAAAGAGACAGATTCAGGTGAAATTTAGAGTGCCTACACAAAGAAACCCTACAAGAGCACGAATTATATTAAATGAGAAAATCAAAGTAAAATTGAGGATTACATGTACAGTACATGTACAAGTATAGTAATGTACATGTTGGCCTCCTACACAGTAATATAAAAGTATGTGTAAAGGACAAGCATATTTTATTATCTGATGAAAAATATCAGTAAATTGATGAATTATCACATTATATGGCATGACTTATAGCCAGGTCCAGTGAACACCCATAATCGACCATTAACCAAAACAACCTTGTCATTCACCATGATGTCAAATCTGTAATGTTAAGTCTAGTATGACCAGTCTGTACATGAACATGGCCTACATGTATACATGTATGGTGCTCAAATGTATATTATACACAATTGTTTCATTCATTTTGGGAGAATATCCTTGTATTGCAACATAACACAAAACCACAAAAAAAACTAATTTCCCTTTGTTTTGCTTCATACATGTATATCATCAGACATTATAAAGCATGTTTAAATAGGGACAAGGATGTCGATCTCGCGCCAAAATTTGAAACGGCTGAACTTCACACCTGGAGGGCCCGAGTGCAAATAATTGAAAGGACCGGAGGGCATGCATTCACGCACAATCAATGTACGGCCTTGCGTTTGTATGCAGTACAATCAGACGACAACAAAAGAGTCTCCATTTCATAGACTTTGTGTGCAAGCACAAGAGGAGAGTTCACATAATTCTGTTGGTACTGTGCTCCTATTAAGAAAAAATGGCATAGAAATACATGTAAAAGCTTAATTTGAATTATATAGATTACTGCTAGTGTGCTACAACTTTACTTCTAATAGATCAAATATGTACGGTACAATCTTGCAGGATATGTACATGTACATCATATCATCTGTTTGAAAATATACTTACTAGTACTTGCAGTTTGCAAACAGATCATACAGACATATAAGTTTGGGTCTCTAATGACATACATTTGAATCTACATGTACATGTATGTTGTATTCCAACACTAAGTATTTTGCAGTCTTAGCCCTCAACAAACAGAAGAAAGGAATGGAATATGCTCAATTTTTAAATCTGAAATGCAATACATTTACAGGTCTACATTGTTCATGATATGTCATACCTGGGCCACGTTTCACAAAGCCTTGTTTCAATGACAAATGACAAAAATCAGTGACAAATCTACTGATAACCAATTGATCAGAAGCAAGGATTTCACTAGCTGATAACAAGTTTTGTGTAATGGGCAGTTATACCGGGAATCTACATGTACATGTACATGTTTGTGTTGTTAGCTCATGGAATGTTGAAGGTAATATCTTGTTCATTCAAGGAATGTTGAATGTATTTATCATGACCATTCAAGCTTTAAAAAAGTCAGTTAGTGTAACTGAGTCATACTTCTAATGGATGATGCACATCTTTGTATAATGTAGTGAACAATAATACAAAATGATATAGGAATGCATTCACATTAGTATTTTTTTAATAACTATTGTATGGAATTGAATCATAATCTCAATGGACAATGCACATCTTTGCATGATGATTAATTATGGTCATACCAATGTGAACGGACCCCCATTGACACGAAGTGAGACAGAGGAATACACACAGACAGATAACAAAAAGCCCTAGCATGTCAATGAGTTATATGCGAGTGATTGGCCAGCATCTATGCACTTTACCCTGCACTCGCTGCTCGTGATGGGGGGATCAATATATTTGCAGAGGGGCGAAATTTGGCGGGTTGGCTTGTGTCCCAGACATAAGTGTTTGAATTTCAAATGTAAATAATGAGGTCATCAACGATAAATTCAATTAAGGTACACGTATGCCATGGTTTTAGATGCGAGTAATTGCACGTGCTTACTCCAGGGGAAAATGTGTAAATTATCCATTTGTGAAAAAATGTTGCAAATGTGAGAGACATTGGCATGGCGATATCACGTGAGACTTGAATCTTGAATGAATTGTTCCAACATACATGTACTGACAATTTGTAATTAGGGACTTGCATCGTGGGTAGGTGTATAGAGGTACAAGTAATAGAAGTATAGAGCAGAGATTTTATAATAGTCATTCAGGGGGGTTACTATCTTAATCGATTCAAATAATAACCAATATATTTTCACAATATCATACTGTAGTCCAAACAAAATATGAATACTTGGCAAACTGCAGGCCTATGCTATCATGTGACGACCAGCTGTTGCAGACTTTGCTAAATAAAAAATCGTGTGCATCGTTTCATGAACCCAAATATACAGGTACCTTTCTAATTGCTAGGCCCCTGATTTCAGCTGTTAACTTTATATTTGACTTTGCTAGTGTATGACAGATACATCAGTTGGATGAAGGCTGGAGTGTGTATTATCTGCTTGAATTATGACATGTACAGTGTATTGAGTGCTTGGTCAACTACGAGAGAGGTCACCATATTGTATCTTCATAGTTCATTGGCAGAGCATGATAATAGAAGCTCTTTGTCCAGTAGTGTGTAGACCAGTAGCCATGGACTATCTATGATTAATGGGTAATTTCAAGTGGGCAAGAAATGGACTTGCTCACAAGTCTGTGACTTTAAAGTAATGACTGAGAATGAACGATGACTGACTAATTTGCATATCCAATGGGATTGGGAGGATGAGATTGTCTTGGTGTCTAATACATGTAAGTCCACTTACGTCGTCGGGAGTATGGATAATAAGATTTTATTGGACCCTCAATCGATACCAATTTATCATGTTCAATCTACTTTGTCCCTTCAAATTGTCTAATTACTTTAGCTCCTACAGCCTTTACAGTATGTAGTTAAAAAGAAAGTGCATCAATTAGAGTCTGTGATGCAACATGAAGTCATGAATAATACAGCTACTGTATACCGAACATTTCATTAGTGCCTGTGACATGGACTAAACGTAACATGATGAACACATGCTGTACAGTACACTGTAAAATGTGTAAATTCATTAGAGTCTGTGACGTAGACTACATCCACCCTGCAACATGAAATCATGAATAATGCATGATTATGTCACGCGAGGGCTGCATAACAAAATTGACTAATGGGAGCCGACACTTTACAGTGCCAAATATTTTCGAGCTGCTTGCAGCATCAAGCTAAAGATCAATGAATGAGGTCATTTTGTTAATCATCAGGAGTGATAGTGTATTTCTGGATCAATATTGGAAAACAACGACTAACAGAAACAATAGCGATGACTCATGTTTGCTCACTTATTGTAGCATACCAATGCCATTGTTCACAGACAGCTGTTACTGGTTGATATTCGAGAGAGAGAAAGACAGAGACAGAGAGACAGAGAGCGAGAGAGAGACAGAGAGACACAGAGAGAGTGACAGAGAGCGGTTACGAAGAGTATATTTGAGACTGTGAATGAACAAGAGACAGAGAAAGAGATGCCCTGTTTAGAATGTGACATGACGATGACTGTCCATCCAAGTTCCAAAACAATACCTAGCATTCTTTAACTGAAAAAGAAATATATTGAATGATGACTTTTCAGTGACTTTTTATGATCACAACGAGATCAGTGGGTGATATTTGATGATTTGTAAAGGATACATTTTGATGACTCCGTTTGACGTTCCAATGGCAAAGATATTCAGCTTCGGATCGTAGGCAAGGGCGGTTGGTTTGTTGGGGAAGCCATGCTCAACAGTCTGTGAGAAAGAAAAAACAAAATTGATTCATTATGATATCATTATGATGTCATCACATACTGTACAGTACTTTTGTTATCATACACTCATAATGAAATCATACAATGCATACTAACTGTACATAAATTTGTTTGGACCCTGAAAAAGACATACATGTACTGTGTAAAAGCAGCTGTTCAAATAGATCGATTTACTAATATATATTCAAATTGTATGCATAAGAACGTTCGCTTTTGACGATCAGTAAGCTTGCCCAAGGCTTGCCTTTCATAGCAACAAGTAAAGTATACAGGATTGATTCCAAGTACTTCAGTTCATTCATTACTGATTGGTTAATGAATACCGCATCACTAGGTCCCCAGGAAAAAAACTTGAATAAATTTGAAATGTAGTAAACCAGTCTTAATATTTTCACACTTACATGTACATGTATGTGTACACATACAATGTACACATGTGTAGATGTACATTTGTAACTGATCATAACATATCAAAATATTGTGTACAGTACAGCCACAGAAACCAAATTCGCTCTTATCTATCTAGAGCTCCCTCCTAGATGTGCACGCACCACATTGCTGAATAATTGATAAGAAATTATTCCCTGGCTTCGGGGAGGGATCATAAATTCCCTGTCAGAGCTATAAAATGCCACTACCTGGACCTAAACGCATCACGGAACATGATACAATGTAAGCTGCCAGTTCCCCCAGACACTACTGTAAACTAAGCCGTCAATCAGACCAGCTACATGCCAAACATGACAGATATAAGATCCCTCCTAGATCAGACTTGCAGGTCAATTTGCCCTAGGAAGTCATTGATTAAGGTCAGTTCCTTCAATGGCCTACCTACCCTGGTGATGATATCTGTCTAACAACTTGGACTACTGCGATGTCAAGGTTATTTTAACCCTGATGGAAATATTTATGGGGGGTGCCCCCTTCTTTTTCTATTCATATGAGGTAAAAATCCAAGTGTAGCTGGTCATTCTGTATTTAGAAATGCTTCCAACACAAGTCTACAGTGACTTGTAGATTTATATCCATGTAGTGTTCACATGTAAACAGGTACAGTTCTTGCACAATTGCAGATTGCACTAACTAAAAATTATAAAATGATAGAATGACTGAATTTACAGTATATTAAGGCATCGTGAAACTCTTCACAATGCATTGATTGTCATTTAATGACATACCCACCACAATAAATTCCCATTAATCCCTAGCCCCACCCTTCTCCATATCATGACCTTTAGCAGTGGTATCCCGACTGTGAGAAATAATTCCCATGATCAACCGTCTCATTTTGTTGCGTGATCCCTAATGCAAATAGTCTAGATAATACATGTACATGTACTTGCCTAGCATCCAACTTTACATTACAATGTCAAAATGGAGTACAACCTGAACGGTTTCCCAAAATCAATTACAGCTTTGGTACTCTGCAGAACGATATCAAGTTGACATCGAATTTGCAAAGGCATATGGGTAGTAGCTCTGTGAAACGCATTATCACCACCAAGCGAGGGCAAACATGTGGCACAGACTGACACGCAAAGCCATTTTAATCAAGAAGACAGCCGGCCTATAAGGAAAGATGAGAATGAGAATACACGTGGCTATGTATTTGTCTCCCTAGCTGCCACGAATACACCAACGGAAGACGCACCCCAAGTATGCGCATCCTGAATGAGACTTATATGAGAGTCACATGTACTAAACAGGATTGATAGCTCCATTGTTTTGAGCCTACATAAACATTTACGATCATCAAGGGCAAGGCTACTGGAAATGAAACTACAATTATTTTTTCTTCTCAAATTCAATTAAAGACATATGAAGTTCATGAGAAAATGTGCATGCGTACTGCTGACCCACATATTTATGTACTTCACCTAGATGTAACTTTCATTTTCAATGAGAAACTGCACTACATGAAGGTACAGTGTAGTATTCAACTATTGCAGAATCACAATTTGTAATTGAACTGTCAAATGTTGAAACTAACCGACTCAGATACCTCTACGATGTACCCGAATAATATGTGACTTGCATGTACACTGAAATGTAAGTTGCATAATTGCAAGTGAAGCTAATAGCTAGGGTTTATCTTTCTTATTGATATCAACTACCTGATCGGTCTTAAATATGGAAAATCTGAATAAATTTAGTCAGTTATTAAAATGCCCCATTCAAAAGAGCACTTGTTCATACTAAACCTAAAATTTGAAAATGCCATGTTACTTGTACATGTACATGTACATTTACAGCCTCTCAATTTGGATGTTTGAAACAAATACCAATTTATATTCTTCTTCTTCTGGTAATCTTCAAAGGGCTACAATGTATGTAGCCTATCACCAAGATGAACTAAAGATCACATTAAAATGATGCATTTTCTTTACAAATGCTCAATAAATGTCCATATCCATGGGTACTGATCATTTTATTGCATAAAAGTACATGAACGCACTATCTTATCATGACTCATACTGTACATGTAAATAATCCATCACTCAGCAAATACAAAAACTACAACGTACTACAGACGACAACGTGGCTTGCGAATGCTAATGCCCTGGTAAAGAGGTTTGCCCATCTTTTGTTCTCGCTTCACATGGAGAGAAGTTTGTCTTATTGATGCATGCTGCACACAATGCTTGGAGCAACAGGTGTACGGCTTGCGTACACAAAGGCATTGCCAAAGTTCATGGCCACGTGTGAACAAAAAAGTTAATTCAATTCTATATATATACGAGTTATAGATCTATCATGCAAACATTTTCATGGCAAAAAGAAATTATAAACCAAAAATAAGGTTTAATTGCAGCTGATGTACTACTACTATACATGTACATCCCTTGTTGGTTGTTTTTCATTGCCAAATATTGTTAAAGATTAACAGTTATTAATCATTAATCTATTCATTTACATGTATAGATATAGATTTTGTCTCTTATTCTTTATTTTAATGATATAATTTTCACTCTTTGAAAGCAATACCGGTAATTATTTTGGCATTTACATGCATACTATCCTTCTTCCTTCTTTTGTATTGAAGTGCTTTGTATAGCAATAAGGTGTGTTGCTTTGAACCGGTAGTACGTGTAGATGAACTTTGTGTTATCACTTTACATGTTTCTTTTGTTTGTGCCTGTTTTGTTTTTTGTTTTATTTCTTTTACTTCTTATTTTTATCAATTTTTTTCAACTGAATGTCTTCATTTAGTGTACGTACAGAGAACATGTATGATGTCGGTACCTAAAGGTAGTTAAATGGTTTGTTGAAATTGCAATAAAATAGAATACATAACACTCGTGCAGTTTTTCTTCATTGTGAGATGGACGGTATGGACCCCAATACAAATCATATATCCAAGTCCAAATATGTTACCAATTTCATCAATAATCTTAAATCTATCTTAGTTTCGGATTGCCTTAAACTGATGAAGTTAACAAAACTGTTTCTCTTCTGCAGTTGCATTATGATACTACTAGCCACCGGCCACTATCAGGTGCATTGGCTGTGCTGTGTCTTTTTTTCTTTTTATAAAATTTACTACCGAGACATTGCCAAGATCTTGTTCTGTAGACTGTAGACAAGCTGTAAGAATTTGGATAAAAATGTCAGTTTTGGCAAAATGTAACTGTAAATGTACCTCGAACTAGATCCTATATATCATACACATAATTTGGCGCTTGTTCAGAAACCTATCCCAAATTTGACCCGTAACTCCGGCTTTATTTGGACATTTAATGAATATTTACTTCATTTTGGGTATTTTTTAGTAGGGTATCTCTACGCCGGAGTTACGAGTCAAATTTTGGATAGGTTTCTGAACAAGCGCCCATAATTTAAGCTGTCATAAACTCATATTGTTCGTAATTGTGTTGTCCTTTGATTGTGGGCAGAAACAGAATTAGAAGGACATGATGAAATCAAACTAAATTTTCAATCAAACTTAAACATCATCTATACATTACAAACTAAAATGTTAATAACATCATTGTTCATGTTGACAAAAAAAAAATTGTTCAATCCAAATTGTGATCATACAAAGTTTACAAACCTTGTTGAATGCAAAGAGTTCCTTTCGCATTTTACGCCGTTCTTCAATAGCACCAGCATTCTGCCGATGAAATAATTTCCTCATTCGACTGGCCATTGTGGTATTCCTAGATTTATAATTCCTTCAATCACAATTTGTCTGTATATTCCACGACTCCCTCAGTAAAGCTCAGCACAATAATCCAGTTGTTTGCGGACGGTACACATGCACAGAAACGAATGGGGTTGATGATTCAGTATTTCAGTTACACCCACAATATACCGGAAACGCGTGGAGGAGCTCGTTGGTAGAGCCAAACGCAGTCTGCTACTAAAGAATCCTGCGAAGAAAATAACCGGACAAAACTTTTAAATTGAGCGAACTTTACAAGGTTTCAGTGAAATTTATTTGCTTCATATAGAGGAAATCAATCAATCATTAATGAATATGACTGTTATTTTCAGTTTTTCTGTCTTAATTTCAAAGAAATCGTGAGATGACTTACCGTTTGCTGCTGGATTTGGATCGCAGATTTGTAAGCGAATCGGATAATTTAACGCGCGCGCGTGCGTCAAAACGAATTTCGTACGCGCGTCCGTTAGTGCATCGTTGATGATGGAAGATGTGAGACATATTTTCAGTTGAATCATATTTAGAAGCTGCAAAAGATATAATTGAATTCATATTTCCTTTTCACAAAGTGATAGTGACAATATGATTCATTCTTGATAAATTAATTTTATATATTCTCAAAACTTTATCGATTTACAAAGATTGATCAATGAATAAGGTACTCATAAGGTATCAAATTTATCTATCGAGAATAAATCATATAGTCACAAACTTACAATCATTCACAAAGAGTAGGCAAAAAGTTAATTCCAACTTTATTATGTGTCCAACATCATCCAATGTTGATTAATAAACTATCAAAGATATACATGTATTCCCCCAATGCATTGTAGGTCTAGGGACAGATCAATGATAAGTGGGACATATAGTCCGAGAATATTCCTGATCATATCCAGAAATAAGGGGAAACAAATCGTAAGTGGTCCAGCTGTAGACGTATAAGATAAATTTGGGGATCGAAACCTTGGGGGGGGGGCCTAATCGAATGGTATATTTTCTTAGGGTAAATAATTTGAGTACAATTATGGTTTGCTGTTCCGCCCCCTGTATGTTTTGTTTGTGATTATTTTTATTCTATTACAGTAAATCCACCCAGCATTTTCTTTGTTAATTTTACTCAGTAGAGTTATCCAGTGGGGTGGCACAACGTCAGCAGTCCCTGTAAAATTAATTCATCGATGATCAACCTCAAACAAAATGAGGATAATGCTATAAATATTATGAGTTGATTAAAATTCAATTACGGTATGCCGAGTATCGAATGAAAGGGTGACTTGACCAATCATGATCGTTTCATCTCTCTCTCTCTCCCTTTCTCTCTCTATCTCGCTCTGCCCCCCCCCCCCGGCTCTCCTCCTTCTCTCTCTCTCTCTCTCTCTCTCTCTCTCTCTCTCTCTCTCTCTAAAGAGTAATACTATATTAAAGTGAGGATGACTTCTTGAAAAACTGGAATTTAATGTCACACGTAAAACTGTTCTCTAATTATGTGGAAAGATATCGAATTTACAAACGTGAGTAGGAAGGATACTCGGTCGCTAGCTAAGTTAATAAGAGCCATCCTTTTTACGGCCATCATTAGAAATGATAGATGGCAAACATACCAGCTTCACTGAATGATGTATTGTGTTAAATAGGCTTAAGTTATACCAAGATGCCTCTTTTATATATTCCATATTCACAGATCTCTGTTACACACAATATGTTGTTTCCTAACTGGAGTAGCCACAGCTATATAGGACACGTGCGCCTCACAAATCGTTTGGCAAAAAGGAAAGAGAAAGGGGAGAGAGGGAGAGTAACATGAAGTGGGAGGGAGCAACATAAAAGAAGATGATAATTACGATCTCTTTTCACATAGTCGATGGCCCTTTCCTCTCGCATTTCATGACCTTGAAATTAAGTCCGCCCCCTCCCCACTAAACGCCAAACAGTATTTCACTACGGCTGCATAAGAAAACATTCATTAGAACTTGAAAAGCGGTCAAGGACAACAATCGAACTTGAATCTTGTCTGCATTGGAACGACAATGCTCTTCAAAAACCAAGACAAAACAAATTAATCACAGAAAGAGAGAGAGTCGGACTGGAGTCGGCCTCGAGCAGCGTTCTCACGTTGAGCTTTTCGTGATTCCATTTTTTTTTCTCGTTTCAATGAAAATCATCTCGACCGGAGTCGTGATTTCCATACAGTGTACTAAATAATATTGGTCTGACAGTGCAATGGAAGAACACAACCAATAATTTGTGGCACGCGATTACATTACATTAATTAGTAGCAAGGCCGAAAATGACGCGTGCCCAAGATGCGGGGAGGCTTTTAAAGCTCTTTGTCTGTTACTCATATGAGTTCGTCTGCTCCGTCTGGGTACAACAATGGACATCAGAAACATTGAAACCCAGTCCAACAACACGAAAGCCCTAAGTGGTTGCGGTTAATGTTCTCTGCAATTATCTTCTCGGTGGGGGTTGCACCGAAAAGGCTGGTGATAAAGAAATTTAAAAAAAATTAAAAAAGTATATAAAATGTTTTTGTCGGACGCCGAAACTGCTTGAACTGATGTCTTATGTTACTAAAAGAATTATTTATCAAACAAGAAATGTGTAGAAAACAAGTTTTCTCAACTCCTAAAATTATCATTGTGAATGGTGCAAAACAGGAGGGCAACAGGTGAAATTCGTAAAGTTCAGCACAGATATCGCCATTAGAAATAAGCTCCATTGTCACAGGATTCACAGTCAAAAATGGAAAAAAGGAGAAGGACTCAGCTCAGAGGAGACAAACGATTGCGGGGAATAACAGAATTCGTATGATGAGGCCTAAAAACGTAACAATTTAGCGACTCAAACTTTACATTTATCATAATAGACTATTTGTTGGCAATTAACAAAATATATCCATAAAATATTGACATTTCAGTCGCATTATTGACATAAAAATTATATCTTACTAATTGATATGTTAAAATTTAGTTAAAATTGAAATTGTCAACGGGAGATGGCGCTATTAATCTAGGAATATATAGATTGATTTGAAAACATGAGATTAGTCAGTGCAATAGAGAGGAAATTAATTTCTCTTATATCAACCATGATGAGACAAGTCGAATACGAGTCCCTTACATTTTTGGCTACTTATTAACTTAAGAATGAGCTTGTATGGTATTTCAGCAAGAGAAATATGAAAATCGGTCCTATTATTTTCAGGTGAGTAATGATCCTTTGTTAGTAGATCAAAATCAAATTTATGATTTTGTTAATTTTTCTATCCAATATTTTATTTTACAAAATCAATCAAGGTGAATGCAAATGAACGAGTCATCATTATAACACATGTCACATTGTCGTCACCAAGATCAACATCCTATTTTCTAATTTAATATTTCATCATCATCGTCATCATCATCACCATCATCATGATCAATCATCATTTTTATAATAATAATAATCATCATTATTGTCATAATCATAATCACCACCGCCATCATCATCACCATCATCAGCACCACCATCATCATCATCAGCATCACTATCATCAACATATTTATCACTATCACCATCAACATCATCATCATCACCAGCATCATCACCATCATCACCATCACCAGCATCATCATCATATTCATCATAATCATAACCATCATCATCACCATCATCATCACCATCATCATCATCACCATTAACACCATCATCGCTACCATCATCACCACCATCATCACCATCACCATAATCATCACCATCACCATAATCATCACCATCATCATCATCATGTTCACAAACCTATCAAAACATGAACGATAAAGGAATCATGAAATAAGACAAAATACAACAACAGTGTTTTAACCTGTGTGGAAACCATGTATTCAATGATCTCTTTCACTTGAAATAATTTACAAAGTATCTTTACCGTTTATCTCACATTGTCTTTCAAATATTCACAACTTGAGGGGAAAGGCACTACCCTACATAAAATAATTTCATCCACTTAGTACTCTTTAAAAAAGAAAAATCCTCCATTATGTACAAAGAAATTAAATATTACGGCCATAAAGAAAGTACTTTCTCTGACGCGTCTGTATACAAGGCACCGATTGCAAACATCTAAAAGCCACTGCACTCAATTCTGGCAAGATAAACAAAAGAAGTATTCACAAGAAGCAGTTACGTGCTAAAAGCAGATTCTAAAACGCATTTAAGTAGTACGGCAACAAATTTGTAATTATAACAGACAGGGCAGTAGTAGTTTGTAGATTGAAAATGAATGCATTTAAAAAATTAAAGAAACACAGAAAACGATATTGTCAGAGTAAGAATTTTTCAACGTAACTTCAAAGACACACATTTGGTGGCACTTTTTAAAGAAAGAAACATACCAATCTTTTTTCAAAAAGAAGAAAAGCTTAAATTTCATAAACTTCACATAAAATGTCATACTTCAATGCTTTTACCTCTTACACAAATGGATGTATTCCCTTATTCAATTTAACCTCATATTATTTTATCTTTTTATATAAATATGGAAATAATTAGACTTGTATATTCACTACATGGACACAGTTTCAAATTGACTTAACATATTTCTTGTATGAATCATACCGCATGTGTTCCCAAATCCAATGATACTATGTTGAGAAATGAGAGGACAAAATACCATCTGAGAACAACAGGGTACAAGTGTCTTTATGGTTTTCACAATAAAATCTTTTTAAAAGAGTAAGCTATGTAAAGCTATACAGAAACATTGTACAATCTCCCAGATTTATACAACAGTGAAAAGTGCTCAGTATAATAAATCCCAATAATATACTAGTCTGCCTTAAGTATAAGTCCTCTCCCCCACCCTGATTTCAAATCTAAAAAGTACAACACGATAATTTTTCAATAAAAATTGTAATATTAAATTGTATACCAAGTACTTCTTTTGTAAAATACACATGAATCCAAAAAGCCTTTCCCTACTCCAGGGACAATTACAATGTAAGCACAATTATCAAAAGAATAATTAATTGTTAAAGGGAACCAAAACCTTCATACTAAGTTACTTTTATTGTAAAGTTTAAGATATTTGAAAAATATCAGTGAAAATTTGAACAAAATCGGGCAAGGAATAAGGAAGTTTCTCCACTCCCTGGGGAGCATTCCAACAAGAGCTACTAGGCTCAAATTAAAACAATTAGGTCTAAATATGTTATTCCAAAGTGGGGGGAATAAAATTATGATTTTTATGGTAAAAATGTGGACATAGTTGATAGTACTTGAATTTTATGACCACTAAATGCGAACATGTGTTTGTGCGCACAATTTTGTTCATGACATTTAGGTATCATATTTTGATTAATTCAGAATTCAAATATATCTTTTGAAAGGAAAAAAATATGTGAAGAGCATAAAAGATTAAATATGCTTGCTGTAAGCATGCAATGGTCATAACAATGAAACTCTGTCCAAAATAGACTATAGAGCCATCATTTTGTATTGACTTTACCCCTAATAAATCAAAAAGCAGGGAACAACAAAATAATCCCCTCATCATTTATACTCATTTATATCTTATATCTAAGGTCATAGAAGCTTACAATAAAGCATGCCTATATTTAAATACAATTATGAGAATTGGACCTACAAGATAAATGATTGCACACTCACTTTTACACACATAGCTAAGTATATAATAACATATAATAAATATTTCTCTAGCAAAAATAGCTCTTGGGATTATATCTTCTTACACAAATATCTATACATGGTACCGGGATGTGAAGAGGCTACTAGATTGAAGATCTTAAGACTGTACTGGTAAAATGTGAGTCGAGGAGGTTTGCCACAAACTTACAGATACAAAAAAAGAAGAAACAAAATGACAACTTGTACATTTAGCTTTTAAAACAGTACTTGCCACATTCACACATAAAGTACTTTCAGTTTACCATCATAAATTGTAATAAAGTCAAAGTTTGACGTATGCACGCAAAATGGAAACGTGCCAGAATCAGAGATTGGACTCTTAATTAAATTGATTACATTCATAACATTAGGATGGACGAAACAGTACGAGATATAAAAATGACTAATACTCCCCTTAAAACTCTCTTAAGCTTTGTTCAGATATGCAACAGTAAACCAAAGCATTTTTAAAAATGATGACGTAAAATGTAATACACATCACATTTCTGTTTCATAAAACAAAGATCTAAGCGAATACGCATAGGACCTTTGTTGTGCGCAGTTGTCATTCATTCACATATTTTTTTTAAATGTGGCGTTTTGTAATGGTTTACCACATCAAATCTGAACGAGCCCTTATATCTATGTACCTGATCATGCAGAAAATAGTGAAATATTCACATATATATTCACAGGCTATGTACGAGGCAGCTTATGAAACAACCTCAACCCGATTGTCTCTTTAAAAAATCAATATAAAAACTCTCTATCTTATTTACATACTGTACAAATTGAATACATGACACCATACTGACAAGGCAATTAAGATTTCAATTCACTCAACTGATTTCATAATCATCATCATTACAAAATCATAACTTTGATATTTGTTTTTTATGTAAAAATCTTACACGCTCTAAAAATGTAGATTTCTAAATAACATTTATCTATTTCAAACTTAAGACCACTTTTTTCCTATTTAAAAACAGTGATCACTAAAATAAGAAATGCAGTTTTCTTTATGCAACATCCATTTACAGAATGGATCAAAAATTCATCCTTAATTGTAACATCTTTACAGCATCAGGCTACAAGGTCCAAGGGTACCAACATCTTAGGCTTTGGCTTTTAGAACAAATGACTAGTAGAAATCTGTCTCTTTGTGGTCAACAGCAATGAAATTGTGCAAAGGTATATTTAGAGACAAAAAAGAGATTTGTGCAAAGTGTTTATTTTCAATATCAAAGCGTGTATTAAGTACTGCTCCAGTAAACTTCCTGTTCCCATCTTTGGACACCCTACTCACAGAGAGAGGCACTCGCAAATATGCAAAAAAAAGTACACAAGGCTCAACACCCCCGTTGGTTCCATTGCATATAACTCTCTACCGAAGTTCCTACTTCATTGAGTTTGACGTAATAATAATAATATCATGGGTTTGTAAAGCATTTAATACACCAGAGATATCTCTATTACAGATATATTATTACCCTGGTCTTAGGATTCAGGATTGCCCGACCACAATATATGCACATTCTCCACTCCCTAAGGAGCATTCCAGACAGGCACCATTTTACAAACGCTCAAAATGCTGAGCAAACTTCAATGACTTTTGCATCTTACTGGGTACCTAATCAACACCTGGGTGGGGAATGGCCAATGTGGATCAATGTCTTGTCAAAGAATGCTAGTGCCAGGCTGGGATTTGAACCCTCAACCCTCAGATTAAGAGTCCAGTGAATGGACCACTACACCACATCACCTAATACGAGTCAACTCTGCCAGTGACTTATCTCTTTCTAATTCCCTTTTTTTATAGGTTAAAACATATAACAGTTAAAATGCACCCTCTTTAAAAATCTGAATGAAAATTTAATGATGTACATAGTGCTTCTTCCAGAAGAGAATATTAAAAAGCAGAAAACATGTTTACATTTTTGGTTTACAAGGAAAGATGGATGGCACAGCAGCAAGATTGAAAGTTAAAAACCATTTCTATCGATAGACGGTATGGCATTGTTAACCAAACACTAATATCTTTTCTCTCTCATAGCCAAGAGACCTTAATGTTTTTTACAAGAGGGTTACACTAATCAACGTAATGATGATTATTGTGCAATGTTCAAACTCAGATTAGGCCTTTGTTGTGACCACTCTTTGTCTTCATTACAACTATATCATTATCACAACAAACGCATTGATCATATTAACAATATACTCTGGCATTGCACATTGCCTATACTTAAGGAGAAGAGGCTAGGACCCACTCGAGATTAGAGACCTCTTATAAACCTGTAGTTTCAGCAGAGTACCAATATGAAATAGGATCTGGGGGTGTTTCACAAAGATCCTAAGTCGAACTTAACTCTAAGTTGGACTTAAATATTATGGAGAGCCATTTGTAGCCTTTAAATAAAATATATTCAAATAAAAAATTCAATATTTTAGACTTTTCATAAATTAAACCTCAAGAACATGAAATCTCCTTGATATTAAATACAAAATATGAATGACTTGAATTAACATTTTATGCCTTTTAAAATAACTTTTACAATATATTTTCAAAGATGCTAGCGGCTTTCCATAATTTTTAAGTCTATCTGACAGATCAGTTCAACTTAGGATCTTTGTGAAACACCCCCCTGGACTTCAGCTCGAAAGGCTTACATGTACATTTTGAAATGCTGCATGGCAGCAATTGTCGAGGAAGAGCAAGCACAAGTTTTTAAAAAAAAATGCTCACATATTTAGTGCAGCGGCAATGACTACAATGACATCTTCGTCCAAAGAGTAGGGTAGTACCACAACCGTAGACAAGGCATTATTGTATTATAGTACAATGTATTTTTCTTTGCTCTAACGTCACACACAGCAACATAGATAGCATGAAACATGGCTCTAAGCTCTTTCATGGGCGTGCATGCATCAATGGCGATGTGCTCCTGACTTGAAGATGTGATGAAAGGATGCCCTCTAGAGGTCCGAGCATGGGATTTGATGATTGCAAATCCACAACGAAGAGTTAAGTACACCATGGGGTACATGTATGCGCAGCTCCTGTTCGGAGGCATGGATAGAGTCACCGTCACAAGGTTATGATATATTGACCTTTGACACCTAGTACATTGATCATTGGTACAAGTTCACAAACGCATTGAGAGAGCACCACCTACGGTCCACGAGAGGGAATCCTGGTCACAGATATCTCGGATGCAAAAACAGTCCAGCATCATGAGAAAACGTGGAGAAATACACCCTCATAGAATGATGATCAACGCATGAAACATCATCATAACATCATAAGTCACACTTCATAGTTCAGAGTTCAAAGTTCATAGTTCAAGGTTGGTGTCACGAGTAGGAGTTGAAGCTACACACGGAGCTGACACTCTGAGTGCGTGGCTTGATTTCTAACAGGTTGGGATGGTTCTCAATGATCTTGGTCAGGATCTGGCCGATGTAACCCCTCAGGTCACGATTCATCTGCTCTTCGTCTTTCAGAGCAGTCATGATCTGAAAAGCGAACGTGGAAAGGTGGTTATAACAATAATGTCCCGTACTCGGTGTGGTAAAGATTGGCAAAATTATGCAACAGATCAAAGAGCGATAGAGAAAGAAATATAGATAGAAAGGGAGGGGAAGAGAGAAAGAGAGAGAGAGAGAGAGACAGATATAGTGTATCAATCCAATGTTAATTATGCATTCAATATATTTGTTTAATTTCATATATTTTCTGTATATAAACATATGAAATATTATATCAAACCATATTATGTTCATGAAATATTTGATGAAAAAAAGAAAGATGCAGAAACCAAAAAATTAAATCAAATCAAATCAAACCAGATAGGAGAGCAAAACTGACCATGCACTAAATTCTAGGAGATAAAAAAATGCCCTGAAATCTATAATTTCATTTGTCAGAAATCTTGTGATATAATCCCTAGACCAAGACAACTCTACTTCTACAAACCTCATCCTTTGAAGACTTCTCCAATTCAGCAGCGAATGATTCTGATTTGGAGGTGCCTCTATGAAGCAAACTCCTGCCAATCTGGATACCGTTGTTTAAGATCTGTGCACTCATCTCATCGTTGGAATCCTTTAACTGCTTGTTCTCCTGAAATTAAAAAAAAAAAGGAATCAAATTTATAAATGATCAGAATACACGTTCCAACTGATCTTATTACTCATTATAAGATTGTACTGAAGATTTGTTTGGATGCAATTATCTGTCACTATTTCATTGTAAAAAAAAATTGGGAACGGTTTATACTTGCCACTTAAGAATTATCATCAACATGATTTTAATTCAATTTAATAGTATGATAAACATGAATTCAGTGACAACCTTAGATTTTTACTGGTTCAAACAATCAATGTACTGCAGGATAAACAAACAAGAATGAATTATATCCATGTTCTCTCGTCATGCGACGCCCATATCAGAGCTCAAGATTAGCTTTAAGCATGTATATGTAAAGACCAAACACCTGATTCATCATTTGACAAAACATGAGCATTGTAAAACCTATAATGCAATGACAGCCCGTCTACAAAGACCCCCAATATCTCCCATCCCTAAATTAAATTTCCTTTAAAGGCATCGTTTAAGAATGTTAAATCTGAGATGCATAGCCCTATCAGCGTCTGTGATATGGTGTAATATTGAAGCCCTAAAAAATTGCACTTCAAAATGATCAAGAATTGCCTCACAAAGGTAAAAATCTTTGAGTGACCGGTTTTACCATACTTGTTTTCCCCAATAGACTGTAGTGTTATGAAAACCGTTAGGGAAACGCAAAATTTGTTTTTGATTTCCAATCATAAATATCTTGATAATAAGACAGGCAATCGGCTTGTAAAAGTCATGGGGTTCCTGACTGACCTAAAGGTTTATAATTATTATTGCAGCATGAGCTAAATCCAGGATTTAGTTTCAGAATCTGAGACAAAGTTACCCTTTAAAAAGCACTCACCTTTCTCAGCTGATGGACCTCCATCTGGAGCTCGCTGAACCTGCTGGGAAGGTCTTGTATACTGGGACTGCGCATCAGAGTAGCATGCCTGGCTATCTCAGATTGGCCCTCGCTCTTCAACTGTTCTAGTTCCTTGGCCATCTCATCCATTATCTAAAACACAAATAAAAGAGACAAGATTCAGGTCAATGTTTCATCAATAAAGTGCAAAGGGTAAAATTAAAGGCTCATTAAGATTTGATGTGGTAAACAAAGGCAAAAAAACGCCTCTTTTTGTTTATGTGTCAATAAATACAACAAAGGTATTGCACAAATTCACAGATATCTGTGTTACAAGAAACAGAAATGTGATGCGCATTACACTTTACGTCATTAAAAAAAGACATAGCATTTTTTTGTCATAACTGAACAACTTTGAATACAGCTACAATTTTAAAATATACATGTACATATGGACACTAGCTTTTGATAATACATTAAGAGTAAATATGAAAACATATCAATACTGAAGCCATAAGACATATTTTGGATGAAATTGAACCTTACATTTTTATAAGACGGCAGATCCAAGGTATTTTGTCCCAAACGTTCCCAACCACATCTAAGATTTGAGTATGATTGATACAAAAAATAGGTATCACGATTGCACTTGTCACATCTTGAGGCTCGTTCAGATATGATGCGGCAAAACCGCAGCGTTTTTTTATGATGACACTAAGTGTAATACGCATTTCTGAATCTTACAGCACAGAGCTCAGTCAATTATGCACAGTTGCCATTCATGTTACACATAGAAATAAAACGATGTTGCTTTTTTTTTCTGGTGGTTTACCGCCCAATATCTGAACAAGCCTTGAAATGTTCTCAGATGTAGATGCTATTCTTCTTTGATGTTATTCTTCTTTGATGTTATTCTTATTTGATATTATTCTTCTTTGTTGTTATTCTTATTTGATGTTAATCTTCTTTGATGTTATTCTTATTTGATGTTATTCTTATTTGATATTATTCTTCTTTGTTGTTATTCTTATTTGATGTTATTCTTCTTTGATGTTATTCTTCTTTGATGTTATTCTTCTTTGATGTTATTCTTATTTGATGCTATTCTTCTTTGATGTTATTCTTCTTTGACGTTATTTTTCTTTGATGTTATTCTTCTTTGATGTTATTCTTCCTGAAGGAAATGACTTACTGTTGCATTTGAATGAATTTCTTCCTCCAGCTCCTCCTTCTCTAACCCATGTTCCTCCTCTTTCCTCTGGTAGTCAGTTGACAGTGCTAACCAGTTGTTATCCACATCCTGGAGATCCTTTTCTAATTTATCCCGGTCCTGTTGAGAAAGAAAAAAAAATAATTAAAGCTCCACTGTACTACTTGAAACTACTTGCACCCTCTATATAGAAAACAATGCCTAAGCGGTGCCCGTTGGTCCCCCGTGATCCCCATATGTTAACTGAGAGCTGAGTTGATGAGATAGCCACATCCCTCCTGGCCAAACTAGTACAGACAGGCTTTAAATTGAATTTCCAAGAAATCACAGATCCAATCAAACTACCGGTAAAAGGTTATATTGAGTACTGATGGTAAATTGCATTTTTGATTTATTTCATTCAATTCGGTAGATGTATTGTGGAGTTATTGCCCATGAAGACAAAGTCAATATATGTTTCTTAACTCTAAAAAAGATGGTTAATGTTGGTTCACTCTCAGCCGGAGAGAGCAGATTCCACAGAAGGGTACTCTACACTGAAATAGTGCCTGGTTAATTTGTTTAAGAAGCCAAACATTACACTTCAGGATACTTATACTTTCTGACTAAAGTAGACAATATACTTAAAGTTCAAGCAAATCTCCAGTCACAGAATTGAATTATAACACTGAGGTATTATTATTATATTACATAGTAGAGCCTTGAGTGCTTTTACAGCAGAAAGTGCCAAGTAAAAATACTTATTACTATTGTTGTGGTTATTATGAGCAAATCACCAGAAACGGATTTGAATTGCTCTATCAACAAATGAAATATGAACATATCAACAACATTAATGACTTTCGTGAAACCCCAACTTGAACATATTTCATTACCTCAAACAAAAACAGTAAAAAGTATGAGCAACAACAACATAAAAAAGTATCACCTCTTGAAAACAAGGGAAACGCTCTCGGCGGTCTCGCCTGCATAACGCAATTCAATATGATAAACCAGAACGTCAATGACGTACATTGTAGTGCTCATCCGCATCTCGCAACAACAAATATCGTGGTACACTTTTGAACTGGTCAAAAAATAAAAATGTGATGCCCTTGAAGGGACATAATTTCATTTCATTTGCATAAAGTACCATAAATAATCAATGGAGCAAAATCTCAAAATTTTGTGTAGAATTTTAGTGTTCCAAATTTAGCTCTACCAGATAAGGCAAACCAAATCAAAATCGGTCAAGAAATGAGGGAGAAGAAGCAATTTTTGTTATTTTTGGAATAAATTTGCAAAAATTACCATAATTAATTAATGGAGAACAATTTCAAAATTCTGTGTAGACCTTTAGTGTACCAAAGTTAGCTCTACGATATAAAGCAAACCAAATCAAAATCGGTCGAAATATGAAGGAGAAGAAGCATTTTTTGTGATTTTTAAATTATTTTTGGAATAAATTTGCATTATTATCATAATTAATCAATGGGAGTAAAATCTCAAAATTCTGTGTAGAACTTTAGTGTTCCAAATTTAGCTCTACCAGATAAGGCAAACCAAATCAAAATCGGTCAAGAAATGAGGGAGAAGAAGCAATTTTTGTTATTTTTGGAAAAAATTTGCATAAATTACCATTATTAATTAATGGAGAACAATTTCAAAATTCGGTGTAGAAGTTTAGTGTACCAAAGTTAGCTCTACCAGATAAAGCAAACCAAATCAAAATCGGTCGAGAAATGAAGGAGAAGAAGCATTTTTTGTGATTTCAAATAAATTTGCATAAATTAGCATAGATAATGAATTTCACGATTCTGTGTACAAGTTTTAAATCCCCCTCCTAGCCCTATCATATGAAACAATCAGAATCAAAATCGGTTGAAAAATAACGAAGCATTTTGAAAATCTTGATGATGATGCCACAACATAGTCCAAGTCTGTTGACCTGAAATGACCTTTGACCTTGACTTTGTAATCTGAAATTCTACTCACATGATTGGGGATACTTGATTACCCTATAGTCCAAGTTTCATTGACTCAGAACTTATAGTTTAAAAATTATATCAAAAATTCAAAAACTTAACCTTAGGTTAAGTTTTCGATGATGATGCTACAACATAGTCCAAGTCTGTTGACCTGAAATGACCTTTGACCTTGACTTTGTGATCTGAAATTCTACTCACATGATTGGGGATACTTGATTACCCTATAATCCAAGTTTCATTGACTAAGAACCTATACTTTAAAAATTATATCAAAAATTCAAAAACTTAACCTTAGGTTAAGTTTTTGATGTTGACGCCGTCGCCGCCGCCGCCGCCGTCGCCGCCGTCGCCGTCACCGGAAAAGCGGCGCCTATGTCTCGCTTTTTGCTACGCAGGCGAGACAAAAATGTTGATTATGTTTTAGTTTTTTAAGTATAATCAATTTTTTAATATAAGTGTAATTCATGTGTTTTTCTTTGTAATCAATATAATTATGTGTTTCTTATGTACGCATTATTTAATTAATAAATGATGGATACAAAAAAGTATTAAACAAAATATGAGCAACCATTCTCACCTGCTGTAACGTTTCGATTTGACTTTTAAGATTAGGCACTTCTTCTGAGAAAGCTTCATTTTCTTGTAATAGTACTGTTACTCTGTAATGAAGAGAGACGGGGGAAAACACATAAAATTTGTTATCCTATTCATTTTCTGAAGGTGATAAAATGGTTTAATGGATATGGCATGATGCCCTGGGGGGCATTTCACAAAGCCTTTTTTCAATGACAAATGACAAAAATCAGTGACAAATCTGCCGATAACCAATCAGAAGCAAGGATTTCAGTAGCTTAAAACAAAAACTTTCATTTGTCACTGATGACAAGGTTTGTGAAACACCCCCCTGGCTGTCAGACCTCGATTTGCCATTTTAGATACAGAACATTATACAAAAAGGGGAAAACGGGTGATTTGGGGGGATTTTATGTACCGGTTAAGTGGATAATAAATACTAAATTAAATACAGTCAAGAAAGTTTCACAACAATTTTACGTCACATAATCATATATCATGTAATAGTGATTCAACTTTGGAAGAAAAGATATTTTCTAAGTACCGGTAGATTTTTAATGAATTAAATTCTTAAATTTAGGAGTAGCCAGACGAGCACAAAAAATATAGTTTCATAACCATACTGCATGAAACTTAAAGATAAAACTTACTTGTTTTGCAATGCTTCTATCTCCTCATGTAGATGTTTGTGTTGCTTTGCCTAAGTTAGTTAAAAGAGAGGGGAAAAAATAGAATTAAAAAAAAGGAGAGGTGCAACAAATTTCAAATTGGCAATTAAAACTTGGTGATTTATATCTTAGATTCAAACTGTGCAATCAAGACTTTTAATAACAAAAGATTACGATAGACTTCTGTAGGTGAGATAAAAACCAATCAATCCGACCAATATAATAATTTTCAAAGTGGGCGATGGATTCATGGTTAATGGGCAACTTGGGAAGTTTCATTAGCCTTGGGTAATAGGCTACATCAGGGACCCGTTTCATGAAACGTTTTTTCAATGACAAATGAAAAAATCAGTGACAAATCTGCTGATACCCAATCAGAACCAGGATTTTACTAGCTTATAACATTTGTCACTGATGACAAGTTTTGTGAAATGGGGCCTGGAAGATTAGAGGGAACTGTTTCTCGTTAATACACTTACCAATTTCTCCTGAGACCTTTTATCTTCTTTCTCGAGATACTCCGTTTGTCTTCTCTCCATCTCTCGCAGCTGGTCTTCAAGGTGAACATTTCTGAAGATGAGAAAGGAGATTATTAAAATTCATAACAGAGGAATATCTAATGTGGAATAGCTCTTTAATGAGTAATAATAGTATATAAGCCAGTTCGTAAATACTATTTGGGCATGGGCAGATAAAGGTCATTCTTTCCCAAATTGTAAAACCCATCGAGACGAAAACTGGTATCGTGCTCATGAAAGATATGTAATCAGGGGGTGTTTCATAAAGCCGTTCGTAAAGCTATGCATGACTTTACGCACGACTTATATATGAAAAGCCAAATGGGATGCTCAATCATTTTTAAACTGCATCAACTAAATTTGAACTGTGCAGATGTAGATTAACATTCTTATTATAACAAACATTTTTTATACAAAGTAAATTTTTTGCCATAATTTAATTGAGATTATTGGAAATATAGTCACACTTTGTGAAAACATCAGGTAAAAAATTGGGCATCCCATCTGGCACTTCATATTCAAGTCGTTCGTAAAGTCATGCGTAACTTTACGCACAGCTTTATGAAACACCCCCCTGTATTCATTTATGCGCCGACAGTACATTTATCCAACACACAGATGGAAGTATTCTCAATTCTCCTCCATTGCTTTGGCAGTGATTATTCTAAAATACACAAGTGGGACGTATCCATTGTGTAAAAGATCTGTGGATATTTTGGGGTCATGCGTTCCGAAGCTATTTACAAACTGGCATATTGTGGCGAAAGGAAATTGGAAAATGGTACTGGAACGAGGAACACAAAGGGCTGGAGGTATGAAGACAGAGAAAGTATAAAAGATGGAGGATGAAATAGATTACTGTAAAAGTGACCCAAAGGTGTAAAGAATGAAAATTAGAACTCAGGACACTGTCTTATTAATACAGATGAATTGCAAGTCCTCCATTCAATCACAAACTTTTATTTCTTCAGTACAGAATATATTATTTAAATATGTGACAGTGACTTATATTATTCCTGAATTGAACAGTTTCAGCAAATATTTACTCAGTTCTAACAATGAAAAGATATCAAAGTCTCTTACTGTTTATGAAGTTGTTGATTCTCATTACTCAGCTGGTCTTTGGTGTCCTCTATCGTATACTTATCAACCTCTAGATGACTGATCTGTGATTCTAAATCACGAACCTTGTGGGTGGGATTAAGAAAATAAAAATAGCAAGATATCAATACAGGTATACAGAATATACAATGTATTAATAACAAAGCCAAGATTAAATCAAACATATGTTGAAGTATATTATAAAAGAGTTTCATAAGGATGGTTGTAATAATGATCTGAAAGTTCTTTTATTACATCCAAAAGGAAAATTTACCTGTAACAGTTTTGCATCTAGAGTTCAGACATTTTCCTCAGACACACATTCCTTTTGGATGTGATAAACAAACTTTAAACTATAAATTGAAGTGTATTTCTAAACCCTATATTCCAATTACAGAATACTTAAAGGTATTACAAAGTTTTGGTATGGGGTCATAAATTTGGTTCAAATTAAAATATTGGAAGCATATGCGTTCCTACAATACTCATTGATCTTTGTCCCGGTTGAAATCGAGTCTAAAGTTATGAATTTATAAATAATAAACTCTTTATGTTGTATAGCTCCCTCTCAAGGTCAAGATATTAATTTAGCTATGAAACAATGTTTCTTGACTAAAATCGACCGATTAGCTATTCCTGTGTGGAAATAACATACCACAACTACATATTCTGAGATTTTCATGGTCGCAGCTACCATTGTACGGCCGTAGGCGCTATTTGAAATTTATCAAAATTTACCGGGAGCACCGGTAAATTTTTATATTCAATTTTTCTCGAAAACAGAAGTGTTTCAGGGGGTAATTTTTTTAGTGCTTATAATACATCCACAGGGGCATCCAAATATATCAAAATTGTAAAGATTCACTATCCACCCAATTTTCAAAATTTCCCAAAACTTTGTATTACCTTTAACTAAGTCTAAAAGACAACAATGTTGATTCAAAGTCAAGAAATAAGTCATAAAAAATAGTTAAAAACTAACATTTATAGAATAGAAAAGCTGAAATACAAGATTCAAAGTTTAAATGTGAGCTGGAGGCTCAATTGGTCAAGATAAATGGATTTCATCCCCAAAGATTTATGTTTTTATAAAACTCTCAGTGTTCAAGGTATGTCTCACCTCTTGCTATTAAAAGTGTGCTTGCTTTAATAGAACAAACTTAAACGTATCGAATCCAAACTGATCAAAGGAATGCTAACCTTGTCGTTAAGCTCTAAAACATCGCTATCTGAGGCAGCATACTCTCCGTAAACCTCATCTACGGCTCCTCTTTGAAGATTGTTTGATGATGAAGACCTATACAACTGACTGTTAAACACAGATTTAAAATAAGAAAAGAAAAATGAAAATCAGTCTGGACTTTCCTTTGATTGATTTCATTATGTCAAAGCAGTTAACGGTATCATACAGATTTTGTGTTATTGATTATTTCCTCCCAGCTCTTTGTTTCAGCTTTCAGTGTTTCCTCACTTGGTTTTACTGCTACATTCAAACCTGAATTAATGACCACCTGTATAGAAAGACCACCTGTCTACAGAGACCACATTTTTTGTTTCCCTTGAAAATGGTTTCCCATTGAAACATGTACTACAGGAACTTGTACATAAAGACCACCTGCCTAAATATAAAGACTACTTTTCTTGTCTCCCTTGGGTGGTCTTTATAGACAGGTTTCACTGAATTACTTCATACTGTTTGCTGAGAGCCAGAAAGGGGGTCGGTTCCATGAAAAAGAGTTTTACATCCCTCTAGCTCTCAGCTGATCAATGTTACATAGAGTACCTTAAACATTGTTTTTTCTAGAATAGGTGGCAGGTGCAGTACAAATCATAGATGTTATTATTATAAAGTTTTTTTTTTAATTAGCTATTATGGCTGACTGTAATACATACATGTTGTTTAACTTACTACTGCCAATTTTAAATTGACTTGCCCACCTCTAAAACAAAGAAAGGTCAATGGCTTCATTCAAGTACGATCAAAACATAAAATTGAGAGAAAAATATGGTTACATTCTTCAAATTGCCCCTAAATATGAAAACTGGATTAAGTTGATAAGGAGATGATTTTTCAATTTTACTGAAAAAGTCGAAAATTATGTTAGACCATTAGAATTATACAAACCTTGCAATGTCGCTGGATGTCAATCTTTTTCCAGGGCTGAAAAATGTCAAACAGAGAAAGAAAAAAATCAATGAAAACCATGCATAAAAGGTCAAATGAAACAAACCTTCTTTCACTTTTCACTTTCTTCATTTTTATTATGATATGAAACTGCTTTTCATTGCACAAATCTGAGGTCAGCTGTTCTTCAAATAACCAAATATTTTGGTTTGAATGCATTATTTGGCATTCGATGAACTTAAATTAATCGTTTCAAAACAGACTCAGGGCTTTTCCCCATCATGGAGTTAGAAATTGTATATTAAATTCAAGAATATCTTATAGTTTGAATCAATTGAAAAATGAAAATGATGAAGATGACAGTTTAGTAGCATAATACCACAAATTAATAAAGGCATAAAAAAAACTTAGTACAAAGAAATAATGATTTCACCATTAAGATGGTTTAAGCAATTAATTTATCACCTATGTTTTAATGAAAGAAAAATAACAACATATATTTAGAAAAATGCAAATCATATCAAAACAAGTTAGTGCATAAATATGTAACTCAATACTTGTGATAAATCAAAGGATTAATACCAATAAATATATATTAAACAAAACATTGATGATAAATCAGGGAACAGTGCGCAAATAATATACATGTTTCAAACAAAGATGATAAAAATGAAATAAATGATAACTAGATAATATAATTAAACAATTGCTTTGACTATTATTTCATGCATACTTGAAATTTAGCAAGGTCTAATCTAACAAGATAAATGAGAAGGAAAGCTCAAGATTGTAGAAACAATGAATTTCTATCTATCGTAGCTCAAACCACACACATAAACATATTGTCTGCTGAGAGCCAGAAGGGTGTTAACCCATACACTTTAATCACTAGAGTTGATAGGGACTCTTCTGGCTCACAGCTTCTATTCTTTTTAACAATTCAACTGGAAAAAACTTCCTATAATCCAAGCAAAAACAACAAGACTCACTTCCACATTCAGTCAAGTGAAATACCTCTTCTTTCTTAGAACTAGTAATCCAGATCTATTTCACACTTGATCGGTATACTGGTAGTCCACTTTCACTTTATCCTAAATGACAGAATTCAATGAACACCAACGGAATATGATGACCTACGATAGGTAACCCTCTACCGGCTTTAGTCGACTGATAGAACCAACAGTGGTTTGCCACTTGAAATTTATCACACTTACAAGTTCAATATATTCCAAATAATGTGGCAGTCATAGGTTTTGATTAATGTTGATTCTTATCAAATAAAGACTTTTCAAGTATTATTCATCAAGCATATTTTCTGTAAAGATAAAAATTGCACTGATGTCTTTTGGCAAGGCATTTATCTATATTTGCCACACTTTACCCAGGAGAGATCCAGGAGAGAAATAGGACCTGGTAGGATACTAAAGCATTTGCGACAGTAAATGCCACATGCCCCCACGATGACCATATGAAAGGAATATTCCCCAGGAAGTGAAGATGGTGCACAGTATGCATGAGTGAACCTGTTGACTAGGGTAATAATAATGACAGAAGAGCGCTCTTAGACAATTTTTCAGATCAAGCACTAAATAAATCCAGATGTATTATTATGATCAAACAAAACTACCACTTCCCATCCCATCATCCCATCTTTATCGCTAGTAAATTTCATACATGTACATGTATGCCACTAGGAATCTACCAATCTTCATTTTTTCTCACTATACATTTATATATTCAAACTGATGGACACACACCTTTAAAGGTATTACAAAGTTTTGGTATGGGGTCATGAATTTGGTTCAAATTAACATATTGGAAGCATTATGCGTTCCTACAATTATACATTGATCGTTGTCGCGGTTGAAATCGAGTCTAAAGTTATGAAATTATAAATAATAAACTCTTTATGTTGTATAGCTCCCTCTCAAGGTCAAGATATTAATTTAACTATGAAACAATGTTTCTTGACTGAAATCGACCGATTAGCTATTCCCGTTTGGAAATTATATAAGCCAACTACATATTCTGAGATTTTCATGGTCGCAGCTACCATTGTTTGGCCATAGGCGCTATTTGAAATTTATCAAAATTTACCGGGAGCACCGGTAAATTGTTATATTCAATTTTTCTCGAAAACAGAAGTGTTTTAGAGGCTAATTTTTTTGAGTGCTTTAATACATCCACAGGGGCATCCAAATATATCAAAATTGTAAAGATTCACTATCCACCCAATTTTCAAAATTTCCCAAAACTTTGTATTACCTTTAAGATATCATCTAGAAAAATCCTTGCCTTTCCACTGTTATCTTCTTTCATAGTGGCCATGGCAGGACAATTAAATTTCTTGGAAAACCACTCTCCAAGAATATTATCTCCATCATGATACAGATGCCAACACCAATTATTCAATGTACATGTATGATGTACAACATGCCTGTATAACACCTTATATTAATACTGTAATAATAAAATCTTTGGGGGCATGATTTCATTGTCACTTAACAAAATTAAACTGGTCTGCCATAAATTTAAACTAAAATGAAATTGCCTCTTTTCTTGAAATTGCAATGGAATCATAAACTATAATGCTTGATTCTCTGGACATTTTTTGTTTCAAGACAAGTACTAAATAATAAAAAGATGCAATATGAATCAAATCTTGCCATGTGACGTCTAATGCCTCAGTCACACCTTTGCGTATTTGGCTTGCGTATTGCTGCGTATTTATGGCAAGCCGTTTTAACATCTATTCCTATTTCATGATATCAAGAAATGATTTTCTGTTGTAAATAGCAATGGTAATTCTTGATATCAAGAAATAAATGTTAAAACAGCTTGCCATAAATACGCAGCAATATGCAAGCCAAATACGCAAAGGTGTGACTGAGGCATAAAGCTTGATGCAAGTTTGAGAATATGGTGGAATTATAAGGCTAAAAGTGAACATGCTATGAATGGCAAATAAAAGTCATCATTATCTTGCCGGAAGTCCATGTACATCAACTCCACCCATACTTTAGATGGCTGCTATAAGCTGCCATACAGAGTATCTCCTTTATACGTAGTCCCTACAACAATATTTGCTGTCATTGTATGATAATGATCTTACATCATAAAAGCGTACACTTCAGCTATGATCACACACATTTGATAAGGGGGAAGTGTAAATAATGCTAGGAATATGAACCCGCTCAATGATCATGATTTATCATCTGTGAAGAGCCAGCAGGGTGTTAACTCTGTGTTAACATAACGTATATGAGTTAACGCCCTTTTGGCTCTAAATAGATGATATATTCACCCTACCGTATTCAGTCGGAAAGCATATTTTGAAATTGATGTGTGTATGGTCAATATGATATGTCCGCTTTCGATATTACCTTATGCTTCAAATGTAAATAATGAGGATGTATCGTATGCTGAGAGCTAAAAGGGCGTTTACTCTGTGTAACAGTATATGGTCATTTTCACGGTAAAGGGTGTAACTTTGAAATTTGGACATTTTTTTCTCTAGTGATCTCATAAAGCTACAGAATTCAAAGATATTTTGGCATATGAGTAACCTACTTGGGTGCTACCTTGGGTAGCATAAACTTCTTCAGGGATTACTTCGTTAAATTTTGGCAGGCACATAAGTACCCTAAATGTGACCCTTTTGATGTACACAAAATACATAGACATTTTTGTAAAGCCCTGCATTTTTTTCAGGAACAGCGAGGATTGTTTTTGTTATGCAGAATGTGAAGTTAGATGTTCAATAAAAAGTGCCAAAGAAGTTGTAACTGTAACTGCTCCTCTATTTTTGAGATCAGAGAGCTGTTATTTGTCGTTTCGGAGACTTCATTTTCCGTTAACAATAGTTAACAAACTTCATAGCAAGAGCTCTGGTTTGAAAAGTGCTTTCTACCACTTCATTTGTTCTTGATATAACACTTGATATCTATACTTCCAACTAATGACAAAATTTGTCTGATCATGTTGCTTGTAAGAATTTTTTTAAAGCTTGACTGAGTCGCGCCATTTTTCCGTTAGCTGAATTGAAGCCTCCGAAACAAACTATTCAGACAGCTTGTACAAATATTAATATAGGAACTTATCCAATCATTATATCAAAATGTAGCATTAGGACCCCTAAATCACTTGTCAAAAAATAGCTGAGATATTCCCCACTGTTAAAGAATAACAGACGATACAAACTTTCCGTTAGCACTTGAAGCCTCCGAAACACTTGAAGCCTCCGAAACAGCAAAAAGATTATTTTTCATTTTTTAAATACCTAGACCGATGTGTTTCATGTTAAATCTGCATGGCAATCGTAGGTTAGGATGTGCTGGCTCCCTTGAAGTTGAAAGTAAATAGATATCCAGTAAATTTTTTTCAAGACTTACTAATAACCAAAAAAACTTGTTTCGGAGGCTTCAAACTGTAGTTAACACCATATTTTTGGCTATTGTGGTTTTATAGATAGGGGATTGTTTACAGTTTTCCTATTGAATGTTTGGTTTTGGTCTATTAAAGTACAGGAATGTGTTAGATGTTATTGGCTTTTTATTTTTTTAATGATTTACAAATAGTCAGTATTTCAGAAAGAAATTTTACACCAGTACTAGGAGTATTCACCTGTTTCAAACCTTGATAATGTAAGAATCATTCACCAAATAATAAAAAAGTTTATACATATAAAATCTTCCAAGCTTTATGAATATTTTAATATATAAAGTATTAAAATGAATCACTATATTTTCCCAAATTATAAGACATCCATAATATTTATCCAATTTGTTTCGGAGGCTTCATTTAGTGTTAAAAACATGTATCATGGTCTTTGCCAACCCCTTAGGATCAAATGGCATAGGCCATGCCATCCAAAGACCATTTGTAACAGTAGGAGAGAAATTTGGTGGGCAAAGAACCCTCCAGAAATGTTAGGGAAGCAGTGTGTACAACCCCTTTTAAGACAATGGAATAATAATAATTATATTTGGTTCTTGTGTAGCACATATTGAACGTCTCTATGCGCTTCCAAATTTGGAAATTATTACCCCGGCTTTAGCATGGCTTCCATTACGGCGCTTAAGCATTTCAAGGAATAAATTCCTGCCAGGTACCAAATTTACCTCACCTGGGTCAAGTGCGGCAAATGTAGATTAGTGTCTTGCCAAAGGACATTAGTGCCGCGGCAGGACTCGAACTGCGGACCTTGTCCACGACAATAGACCATGAAGATCATGAAGATATTGACAAGGTTACAGCAACATGTGCTAGCAACATCTGATACTAGATAGCATCTCTTCCAGACAGGCATGAACACTACAGACAGTTCTCTCATTTCCTTACTGTTATCCACAAGAATATAGAGGTAAGAACTGTATAATTTGTCCTTAAATTACTTAACTGTACCTTTTTTTTTAATGGGTCATTGTAATGGAACTGATGTGTGAAAGTTTTTGAAGTTTAGATTTGTCACTAAAAATATAGTAAGGCCTAGTTACAATCTGTATTGTACATTGTACATGTACATGTACCTTTATCATACTCAATGTTTGTGGTTTTAAAGGTCGGTGACATCCAAATATAGTTTGATTCCTGTTGATGTGCAGCCTAGAAAAATGCTCCAAATCTTGTGACATCATCTGTAAATCATTAGTGAGCTAACAAGAGACAGTGGTATGTATAATAGCTTAACCAGAGCTGATCACCTGTTTACAATAGACCATACAATACCAACATATGAGTTGCTATGTCAGAAGTGGTGGAGCATCACCAGGAAAAGAAAGGTAATGTGGAGGTATTTGTGAGCATGTGCTGAGCTGGAGAAAGTTACATAACAATTTCTCTTGTTAGCTTACTAATGATTAACAGATAGATGAATGAAATCTGGAGCATTTATTTAGGGTGGAGCTTAGCAGGTCTGAGAAAATTATTGTAAAATATTTAAAAATCTATGAAATATATTTGTAACAAATTATGAGTTGTATGCAGCCCTGCACATAAACATGAATCAACTTATATTTGGATGTCACCTGACCTTTAAGGTTTGCCTCAGTACCAAATGTTTAAATTAGACTCCTGATATACATGTGTGTACATAAACAGGTCTATGGCTATGCACAATGGTAAACCAGTAATAAGGAATGAAATCCTTGTACAAATTACAATTTTGAACAGGTTATTCCTGCAAATCCATGGTCAAAACAGATAAAAACAAGTCTATCATTAATTAGTACTTAAAGGTTTGTGTAATGTACACATTAAGCATCCTTAGTGATGGTGCCCGTATAGACTACCAAACTAATTCTTAAACAACACATGGATAAATAATAAATTATTATGTAATGCACAAACAAAATTATTGTTTTTTAGTGTCCAAGCTCAGATATATGTATTAACATTGTTCTGTGCAGTACAAACTGCTAATTTCCTATTTTCTTCTCCAATTGCAGGATCAATGTGAGCGATTATGTGGCCATATATTTTGATGCACCTTCATCTTGCAGCAGGACTACAAATGGGGTGGTTTTCATGGCTCTCGTAAGTATTACCCATGTTAGATCTTGGATTATTAAAAAAACATTTAACAGGATCAACTTTCTTTATTTGAGAAATACATAGACAATAAGATCTTTCTAAAATATATATGAGCAGATGTTGTGGTACTGAACAAAGTTAACATGGTGAATGAAATCAAATAAGGGACTGTGAGATATTTCAAGGAAGTAAAATGGATTCTGAAAGCTGTTTTTCTGTGTTTTAATGAAAGTTTGTATTTGCTATATATTCTTATTTTGCTACTAGGTAAAAGCTGTGATTGATGACAATGTCAAAGTCAAATTCATGCACCGGAACAGCAATGGTCTGTATGAATTTACAGAGGACTGTGAAGCCCATCAGCCTAAAAAAGATGTAATACAGAAGATGACTCTACCAACCAGGACCCCTACCCCAGCCGGCAGAGCTTACCTTTATAATTTTTAAGAAGGAGAACTGGACATGTTGGCAGATAAATTTCTTTGAAATAAGAAGTAGAACACAATTGTGTTCAAGGACAAAAACCTGTAAATACTTACTATGCTATTGGTTTCAAAAATATGAATGTCAGTGTAAATGTTATAACACATAACAAACAAGTTTGTGGAAGCCACTGTGCGGAAATTTAATTCTTTGCACTAAGAATAAATGATGACAAAGACGCAAGTGAAGGGTAATGATACATTGCTATGAATTAACATAAATGGTTTCTATGTGAACAATTATTTTAAGTACTTTACTTTCAGTTCAACATTTTATCGAATCTTCAAAAGTAAGGTTAAATTTCGCTTTGTATATTGCCTTTGTAGTTGACAATATAGTGTGTTAACATGTTTGAAGCCTCCGAAACACTACTTTGAACTGATCCTATACATGTATATGTTTCCTGAATGTTTCAACTTTGATATGAGAAAAGTGATTTCCTTGGAAATTACATACTTGAAAATATATTTCCCTAAGTATCAGCACAGATTTGAAATCCTCATGGATGCTATTAAGTGACTTTGCAATGTTTGCGTACTGAACAAAAAACTCATCGTATTAAGTAATGATAATTTGTAACATACATGTACCGTACTTTATATTAACAAGTATTTTTACTCTGTAAACAAATGTTTTAGGTGTTATATTAGTAATGTAACATATCATTAACAGTTTAAGTTGAATTTTTCTTAATATGTTACCTAAGTAATGGACAACATTTTATGTTAACATGATTGAAGCCTCCGAAACAGGCATTTTGTTAACCTGAAGCCTCCGAAACACACACATGAGAAATTTTCAACTTCCTCATTTGAAATGCGATTTCTTTGGAATTTGCATGGTAATTAGCCTTCACTGAATGGTATTTGTATAATAATTTGTATTTTGCTCCCCCTCTTGGAAGATAGGTAAATTTGAAAAATTAAATGTCAAAGTCATATTTTATCTTGAATTTGACAAACGCATTGAATTTTTTTAAAGACCAAATAAGTTTGACCAAAAAAGCTTTATAAGCCTTTAAGTACATAAGAATAGCAAATGAAAAATTGCAATTGAATTATGTTTGGAGAACAAATGTTGTCATTTAAGTTGATAGAATTAAAATGTTGATTTTGTTCAAATTTATCATATTTGTCACAGATGTTCATTATTTTTCCAGGTTTCTCATGTAGTTTAAGCTCCAGAACCAAAAAAAATCCATAATTTAGACACTTATAGTACTAATTTTAGTAGAAATGATTTTGAAAACATATTTTGAAATTTTGACCCTGTTTGAGAAAAGTTACACCCTTTACTGTGAAAATGACCACATGCGATAACACCTTTATGGCTCCAAACAGATGATATCCACTTTCAATAATGTTTCAGGTGTATAAACATGAGGATTTATCTTCTCCCAAAAGCAAGAAGGGACTTAGCTCGAGTTCTTACTTCTTTGCATATACAAGTTCATGTATTTGATGCCCTGCTGGCACTCAACAGAAAAGTGGACGGGGTGGGTGTAATGACAATGCCAATATTGATACCTATTTGCTTGAAGGAGTGGGAAAAGGGCAATCTTCTATGTGACTGAGGCATAATAGTCTACAGGCACCGAGTCTACACTGACATTGAATACAAATAGTAATATGGGTTGAAACAAGAACTACATGTAGCTGAATTGCCTCCTGCTATACTACCATCATTTCACACATTTCAAAGACACTTCGATCAGGTGACATTTTATCAGTCTCCATTAATACTTTTCCTATATTTAATTGGTGATAAAAACCAAAGAGAGTCTGTGAACACAACTAAAACCAGGAACTGTGTGAGAAACTAACGATCTCCATGGTAATCGTATTTGCACAGTTCTTGTCGTCCATGCCAGACTTCAATTTCATAAGCTCCCAATCATTTTAGCTTTACATAAGAAACCAAATGATGCTTCATCAATTTTCCACGAAAATAAGTTGCAGCTTTGTGTACCAAGAATATTATCTCAATAACATTGACAGTACAGATACTAACTTTACTGCAGTAAACTTTATACTACATGAATCAGAGTGCCTCAATGAAGCATGTTCTACAGATTCGTTTATTTCCTTATGATAATTTTTGAGCATGCAAGAGAAATGATCGATTTTCAGAAGTGGGCGTCATGAAATTGCATGCAAACATGTACATTTTACAATGTGCTTCACTTCTGTAAGTAAACCATAGTCATACATTTGTAAATGTAGATAGGCATGATTGGTGTGGTGGACTATGTACAAAAACAACATTTGGCAGTACATCAAATATTGACTCAGTGATTTGCAAGCAATACTAATGTATTTAGGGGAGTCATACTCCTTTGGTATATTCAGTTTCTTCATTTTACATACTACAATGACAACAAAGGAAACCTTTTAATATCACAATGAGAACTAATTTTAGGAGTCCACACATGATTTCCTGGATTTGTTTAAGTTAAATGGCAGTCGATAAATGGTAATAGATTGCACACTTTTTCACACATAAATGTATGAGACACAGCCAGTAGTAGAAAACAATTTTATTTTAATGGGAGCAGAGCTGTGACAACATTTACAAAGTGCCTACTTTGAAGGATTGAACAGCTGAAGGAAGAGATAAATGACAGATGAAAATTTCCAGTCAAAATTGTAGCTTGATTTGAGGGGGAGCTAGGGAAGATGATTTAATCATACAGTTTAAATAAAATAAAAGATGTTAACTTTTTGTTCAATTAATGTTAACATTACATGTATATCTTCAGAATGTAATCTCTGTTTCATATCTTCTTCTTCAAGATAATCTGCCTCCTTCAATACTGAAGATTCTTGCAGATGCCGTATACTCGGCCTGATTGGGGTGTGCAGGTGGACCATTACACTGGGTTTCCCCCTACTCTTATACGAATAATGCAATGGGTTCTAATAACGTGCAAGGGTGGTGACTCTCCTGTACACGGGGCCTCCATTTAACGTCCTATCCAAAAGCCTGCTTTGCCCGAATTCAAAATCTCTAAAATTGTCTATAAGCATTTTTTCAATTAAATTAAAACAGTTTAAATGATATGATTATTACTGGTATTCCCTAAAAGAAATAAATAATTTGGAAATTAGACTCTTTTGCAATTATTTTTTTTCTTCAAAATACAGTGAATGGTAAAGGTGTTTACATGTTTTCTGTACATGATGTAATGTGTAAGACAAGCAGACAAACTTCATACCAATCACATCGAGGACAAAAGCATTTTTTCATGTAAAGTCATCGCAGGCAGGCATGAAGTGAACACATGTTGTTTTCTTTATTTCACTTTTGGTGTGACTTTGGTGGAAATTTATCCATCGAAGAGTAATATTCTTACCTTGGATGGTTGCGAGGGGGTTTAACTACAGCACGCTTTCTAGCGCTAGAAAGAGGATTTCCAAGAAAGGTTACATGGTATTATACTATTTTCAAAAAGGATGCACTAAACCACATGTATACTAAAAACTACTGAAGTTTCAGAATGTTACTCAACAAAGGATCAAGGAAAAATTTAACTTCTAAATTTGCAACAAGAATTAGGAAATTTAAAGCCAATATCACATTGAGAGGGACAGAAAGAAAAAGAGAAAGAGAAAGAATTGACAGAATTTATACAAAACATATGCAACGTATCTACTGGAAAGAAAGGTATTGTGTATTTTTTCATTTATATTCATATTAATATTTTTACTAGGAAAAATGATATTGAAGGCAAGGTATATGGGAACTGAGAAGGCACCATTAATTCTATAACAAAGTCAAGTAAGTGTAAAATCATTACCCTAAAATGTGGCCATTACAATGAATGCTTCATTGGGAGAAAATCATGGAAGAAAATTATGGAAGATAAACAATTTGAAGTAATGACACAATACATTGTTATTCTTTTTTACAAGTTGGTAAAAGTTCAATTTAACAAAACTCTTACACATATTTGTTCTGCAATGATGATGAACTAAAGAATCACTTTCTGAAGAACTGAAACCTTAAATTCTTCTTTCGAGACTCATTCTAGATTCACTTGATAAAAACAATATTGATTGATTAGTCTTCAACCAGGCTAGGCCTTTAAAAAAAGAATGTACCTGTAAATACATAATTCCAACATCCTAAAGGAAAGGCCATTGATAAACCGAAACCAAACTGGGACCAAAAATAGATCAATTTTGACCTACTTCCAAGTACCAACAGTAAACAACAACAACAATAAACATCATAACTCTGAGATAAAGAGAATGACATCTGTAATTTGTGTTGTTGACACAAAATCATGAATAAAACAAATCGAGGCTGAAGTTTACGGAGGATAATTCTGAATGCAATCGTACTGATGCAGGCTGGTACATGTATTAGAGAATGGGTGTCCACTATCTTTTAAACCATCCACCATTAACCAACCGTGTCTTTTTGCATATTTTTCGCATTCCTGACTGAAATATTACACTGTTTGCTCTTCCGTGAGACCGTCATAATAAACCTTGAAATACACAGCCCACACATCCCACGTCCTAGCAATTATGCTAATTGATATTGCCAATGTAAATAGTTGGAAGGGACAAAAATATATATGAGATATTTTTTGAGTGGGTGAATATGTATTCTTTCCTTGAATAGCAGAGTAGGTGTGACACAACTGTTGCATGCATTTTGGAGTATATGCATGGATGCTATATGAATTTAACTTTCAATCAGAGAAGTATAGTAGTTACTTTTAAAACAAATGGGAGAATAAACGGAATATGACAGTTTATACATGCATACTTAGCACCATCTGTTTTTAATTGCGCAACTGTCTTTTATGTATTCAGATTGTATTCACACACAAAAAAATTAAAAGAGTGTTGGCTCAGTCAGTAGAGCGTGGGTTCGAACCCCGGCCGCGTCATACCAAAAGACGTTAAAAGATGGGAGTTGTTGCTGACCTTGTTGGCGTTCAACAATAAGGGATAGAGCAACGTCGATCTGGCGCTGCTCAGTGGCTGCCGGGCTCACGATCAATTGGGCAAAAAGAATTTCCGTTTCGGTTTAATAAAATTTGGAGTGGACTATTAGGCCACTATTATTATTATTAAATTCACATTTTAAATCATTAAAATCACTGGCTAAAGTATTTGTAAAACAAAGAAAAAAGATTAAAAAATGACAAATTTCACTTTTAATAGCACACAGTACTTCGGCAGACCAATA
>JAVYIG010014756.1:0-39711 GCA_035222895.1 Strongylocentrotus droebachiensis | reverse complement strand
ATTATCAATGAACAAAGATGTCTTCCATTCACTTAGTGATCTAGTTTCTTAAAAATACTCTCAATTTTAGTTAACATCGAAGTATACTTGTCGAGAAACCTTAGTTTTTATTAGTGTGCATCTAGAAGTAGAGGTGACAATTTAAGCATCATATTTTTGGCTATTGAACTGTTCATCATCTGTTATTATCTTCACACTCTTTCTTCGGCCGTCTTTTTTTTCAATGTGACCTAACTTTTAGCAATGATTAAACATTTCCCCACAGGAGTTGAACACGTAATTCATTTTTAGATTAGCGACCTTTTCATCACGTGCTATCGTTCAACCTACGATTAACGTAAAAAAACAGCTATCGTGCAATAAGTCGTAATTTATATCTAAGCCTAAATGCATGTATTCGCTTTGTCAGACATTATATAATGTATACGGAACGGAGAACTTTATTATTTGTGCTCCCTTAATCAGGGGACTACCCATTTCAAGCAGATGAGTGGAAATCCATTCTTTTACGAGTCAGATTAGCGATCAGTTCGTTAAGAGTTGAATCCACTCCGAATTATAGTGGAATCAACTCGAATGTAATGGTTTGAATTTGAAGTAATCTATTGAGAATTAAGTCAACTGCTCTGGTTGGGGATTTCAACTCTTGCATCTAGAGATTAAGTAAGTTTATGGTTGATTTAGTTCCCTTTCAAAAATGAGACCTTTATGTTGAGAACTTTTAGATTTTTTCATTCGGTTGGCTCTTTATTTTCTGATATTAATTCACTTATTGCATAACTCTTTATTTATTACCTATTGCATAATTAAATGTATGTATTACTTTACATTCCCTACCTGATTTCTAAGCACCATAGTTACTTTGAAATATTATCAGTGCTTACCAGGTATAACAGAAACCTTTTCCACCTTACTTCAATTTTCCTTTCAAAATATGTAACCAGGTGCAGTTATAAGCTAATTAAATAATGAACCTTATTAATGTGTCGCATGTCTTTATTAATGTATGTACTTGTAGCAATATAACCCCACCCCCCCCCCCCCTCCTCCTCCTCCACCCTCTCTCTGCATGTTCTTTCTCCCTCCTTATCTCTGTCTCTCAATCTCTCTGTCTCTCTCTCTCTCCTCTCTTTCTCTCCTCTATCTCTCTCATTCTCTCTATCTCTCTCTCTCTCTGTCTCTCTCTCTCTCTCTCTCTCTATCTCTATCTCTCTCAATCTCTCTCTCTCTCCTTCAATGCAACCTCTTCCTTCTTTTTTTATATTTTTTTATCTCAACCATCTTTCCAATGTCAGTTCCATACGTTCCTTTATTTGTTTATATTCGCTGATTTTTCTACTTCCTCTCTAGCCAACTATTCAAAAGTTAATTCTCCTTTTAATAAATAAATAAATTAAAACCTACACATCGATGCGAAAAAAGGGTGACATCATAGCAAATACCACTATTTAATTATGCTCAGAATTAACTCAACTTATCAATACCATTGGATGCCCAGCAGAATGGCGCAAATGGACGCATGAATAAACTTGTTTGACTGTGACTCTGATTGTGAACGATAATAATTAAAAACTCCTCGAAATCATTTCTTTATCAAATGGATACTGATAGATCACATATACCAGTGGCGGATCCAGGGAGAGGGGGGGGGGGCGGGGGGCCCGGCACCCCCAGTCAACCCCCAGTCGAATAACCCCTAGGACGACTACCCCCAGACAACTACCACATAGGACAACTGACCCCCGGACAACTACCCCCTAGGAAAAGTTTTCCGGGGGTAGTTGTCTTAGAGGAGGTTGTCGTAGGGGAAATTGTCTGGGGGTTGTTGTCCGGATGGTAGTTGTCCTAAGGGGTAGTTGTCCGGGGGTTAGTTGTCCTATGGGGTAGTTGTCTGGGGGTAGTTTTCCTTGGGGTAGTTGTCCCTCGGGGTAGTCGTTCTAGATCGGGGGGGGGGGTAAGAGGACATTTTTTTTCGTCTCGAAATTTGAGAATTTGACATTTTGCTCCGTTGGAGGGGGGGGGGGTGAGGTCCCCTTTTTTAGGTCAGCCATTGGCATAATCTTTTTGTTTCTTCAAATACACATATATACAAAATGAAATGAAGGGGGGAGGTTTAACCCCCAAACCCACCCCCCCCCCCCCCTTGCGTACGCGCCTTGGTACAATTATTACATGGTGACATGCTATGGAACCCTGTTAAGCAGAGCTTGTAAATTGGGCCCATTAACATACAATTAAATACAAATAAAACAAAAACATATTATAACAAACAAAACCAAAAAGAGATATATGTTTTTTCATACTTTCAATTTCAATTTCAATTACAAATATCTTGCAAACACACTCAGCCTTATGTACTCACTCACACATAATGCAATACACTTTACAGCATATTATAAGAGAGAGATAAAGTAAGAGAGAGAGAGAGAGAGAGACAAGAAGAAGAAAGTATAATATTTAAAAGAAAAAGGAAGAAGAGGAACTGAGGAAGCACATGAAAATGCGAAATATGAGATTAAAACTTATAGTCCTACCAGTTTTACAAATTAATAAATAGTCCCCTTTTATATAGCTCATTCTCGGAGGTAATCGGAAAAGTGTCAAATTGCAGTTTCAGGACTGTAAAATATTACTATCTTTCACAAATTAAAGCTGCTAGCAAACTGTCGTGAATCTGACTGGTTGCAATGAATATCGGTTCAAGGGGCACAACAGGATAACAAAATATCTTTAGAAACAATCATTTCAAAAACGTATACAAAGAATTAGTGATCACCGGCTTTCCGCTTAAATTGTATTACCAACATTTTCTTTGATGTCTAAGCTTCAAGTTGTTACCAAATTTTACAGCGGCTAATATAGCAGTTTATTAAGTTAGAGCCGATTTGCCTTGCAACATTGCCCCCAAAAATGTGTTTATTTTGGTCCGCGGCTGAATCACGAACGATTACATATTCCTCCGTTTAGTCTCATTTCACAACGCCCCCTATCGTCAGAGTCAGCAGCCTAACATGTTCGCCTATGGACGTTTACAAAAAAAATCGTTAAAAATTCATGTTTTGTTTAAACGAAAAGCACATCCACCCCGACGTACATTAACAATAGCTCTTTCACTGGAGCCCTAATGTCTCATTAACTTTTAAAGTTCACCCACCGTAATTTTTCAAAATAGGTTGCAAGCTCGCCATTGCCTATAATACACATGTGAAACAAGTCGAACTTTGGACTCAGTTTGCCAAGCGATTTTAAGATTATAGGTCAAGCACACGAAGGATAAAAAGCATGAATTATCATAGATCACTTCTGCTTGGTTCATTATGTCCATTTCATCCAACCAAAGGAGGAGAACGGGGGGTCTGAAAGGGCCTTGCCTCCCAGGCTGTGGCTTCCCCGCCCGCTCCCCTCCCCCTCCCCCCCCCCCCCCCCCCCCCCCCCCTAAGCAAACAAATAAGAGAGAACGAAGGAAAGGGAAAGAAAAAAGGAAAAGAGGAGAAAAAGAGAATCAATAAGAAAAGCAAGGAATATCATACCCATTCACAGTGGTTTTGAAATTTGTAGCGGCGTTGTAGCGGAGCGGCGACACGCCATAACACCGCTACAAATGCATTCACAGTAGAAAAGTTATCCCGCTGCAGCAGCGGGATAAATATCATGTACCCATTCACGCTGCAGCGGGTGATTTTTATTACCTCCGTAAAAACAAACACGTGTATGCATGGCTCATGACCCGCGAGTGACCCCGATATGACCGGAAATACTTCAGCGCGGGGTTTTCGATTGCTTGAAATTGCGCGCGCTAGCTGTACTTTACACACTATCATATTACTTTTTAAAAAACTAGCATTTTTATTGCTTCCAGTCAGAATATTTTAATTTTTTGAAGTGTGAAATATTTTTATTTGGATAATTATAATATCTACATAATAATAAAATCAATTTGAATCCACTGGTTACTTTATTTCTATTTCACTTTATGTTCCCCATTGCTGGAGAACAGAGGTCAGTGATAGGTAAGTAAACAAATCACACGTGTTTGTCGCGGTGTTATAGCGGAGAGCCTTCACACTGAGTAAACACCGCGACAGCAGCGGGACTGTCCCGCTGCTGTAGCTAGGCGTGCCTAGCGATAGTTTGTGTCGGCGTTATCGCTAGGCGGTGTTATCCCGCGATAGTTTATAACGGGTCCGAGCCTTCACACTGAAGACAACACCGCGACAGCAGCGGGACAGTCCCGCTGCTGTCGCGGTGTTTGAGGCCACTGTGAATGGGGTATCAGTTGCAATTTTCACGCCAACAAGTTGTGGATCGGGGGGGGGGGGCAAAAGACCCTTGCCCCCACACCCCTCCCCCCCCCCCCCCCTACCCCCCGCTTAAAAAAAATAGAGAAGGAAGGAAAAGGGAAAGAGGAGAGATAAAAGGGAACAAAAAAGACGAAGAAGAAAAGAAAAACTTGAAAAGAAGGTTGCGGTTGATCCCGCCAACAGTGTGGATCGGGGTGGGTGCCAAAGGGCCCTTGCCTCCTCAAGCAAACCTTAAAGAGAGAGAAAGAAGGGAATAGTGCGGTACGGTATGTAATCCCGTAGGATTTTTGTGCCAAAGTTGATTTTTTTTTGCTGATTTTGGCTTCTAAAGGGTCCCAATTGGCCAAAAATGATGGGGTTCAAATTTTCAGACCCCTCCTTCATTTCCTGGGGGGTCCTAGACCGGGAGCCAGTGGGGGTCAACCTAGCTGGGCAGAAAACCAATTTTCATGAGCACAGATGTAAAGATCGCATAGCTCCCCCTGGCCACACCCACCACTTAAATCATGCCAGACGGTCAATTTTTTATGTGGAGCTATGCGATCTTTACATCTGTGCACATTAAAATTGGTGTCCTTCCCAGCTAGGTTGACCCCCACTGGCTCCCGGTCTAGGACCCCCCAGGAAATGAAGGAGGGGTCTGAAAATTTGAACCCCATCATTTTTGGTCAATTGGGACCCTTTTGAAGCCAAAACAGCAAAAAAAAATCAACTTTGGCACAAAAATCCTACGGGAGCTGTCTCAGTGACATACCGTACCACACTAGAAGGGAAAGAGGAGAGAAAAAGAAAGAAGAAAACAAAAAGAAGAGAGGTAGGGGAAATCAGTTGCGATTTCTCCCGCCAACATAGTGTAGATCGGGGGGGGGGTCAATGGCGTACTGCAAGGGGGGGGGGGACTCGGGAAGATAAAATTCAAAGGGGGGTATTTTTAATTCCATGACGGTGATTTACAAATAATGCTGGAATTACATAAATTTCCGAGATTTTTCCTCACTTTTTAGTAAATTATACATTTTGTATGCGTTTGTTGGAAAATAACAAATTCCTAAATTAGAGTCAGGCAAGAACTATCGTTATTGAGATGCCTACATGTCAGGGCCCGCGGAACGGCGGAGATCGGGAGCCTCGACCTCCCTTTTTTTGAAAAAATATATTAAATAGAAATGGAAAGAATAGTTAACTGCCAGTGTCACAAAATAATGAAGTATCAAAAAATGCTCATCTGACCGTAATTAAACGCCTAAAACCCCTGAGTTTCCGGGGGCTCCGCCCCATGGATCCCACGCCATACAGTATCTTGCCAGTGTCACGATAAAATAAGGTGTAATAAAATTCTCATCTGACCGTAATTAAACGCCTAAAACCCCTGAGTTTCCGGGGGCTCCGCCCCCTGAACCCCACGCCAATTAGTGACCTGTCAGTGTCACAAAAAGGTATCAAGATATGCTTATCTGAACGTAATCAAATGCCTAAAACCAATGAACTTCCGGAGCTCTGCCCCTTGGACCCCGCCTATGCCCACGATTCTAATATGACGGTAATTTAATGCCGAACAATCCTGAACTTCTGGGGGCTCCGTCCGCTGGACCTCACGCCAATTAGTGTCCTGCCAGTGTCACAAATAAGGTATAAAAGTATGTTTATCTGACCGTAATCAAATGCCTAAAATTCCTGAGCTTAAAGGGGCTCCGCCCATCGACCCCACCAAAGGCCCTAAGGCGGCTCCTGAATGCTTATCTGACGGTAATTTATTGCTTTAAAACCTTGAGCTGCCGGGGGCGAAAAAGTATCAAAATATGCTGATCTGACCGCAGCCGAGTAGCCTGGGGAGCGATGAGGGTGGCCCTCCAAAACGCCGGCCAAAAAAAAAAGACAGGAGAGAAAAGGAAGAGAACGTAGGAAGAAAAAGGAGCAGACAAAATACTTTTTTTTTAATTCTTAAATTCTTAAAGGATTAAGAGTCGAGGACGATACAGCGAATCGTCTTCTTTCTCTTATAATGTTATGAAATGTCAAAGCTTCCGCGCTTCGCGTGGGGGGGAATTCAGACAAGGATTAAAAGTCGAGAATGGAATAACGAATAGTCTTCTTTCTCTAGTAATTTAATGAAACGTAAAAGCTTCCGCGCTTCGCGCAGGAAGGGAAAAACTGAATTCAGACGAGGATTAAGAGAAGATTAATAGTCGAGAACGGTACAACGAATCGTCTTCTTTCTCTAATGATTTAATGAAACGTAAAAGCTTCCGCGCTTCTAGCAGGAGGGGGGGGGGAACTAAATTCAGACGAGGATTAAGAGTCAAGAACAGTACAACGAATCGTCTTCTTTCTCTAATGATTTAATGAAACGTAAAAGCTTCCGCGCTTTGCGCGAGACGGGTTGGGGGTGGGGGAACTAAAATCAGACACGATTTAAGCGTTTAATTACGTTCAGATGAGCATTTTTGATACCTTATTATTTTGTGACACTGGCAGGACACTATTTGGCGTGGAGTCAAGGGGTTTTGGGCATTAAAGTACCGTCAGATGAGCATCTTATGGCCCGCCTGAGGGCCCTATAGGTGGAATCCAGGGGGCAGAGCCCCCGGAAGCTCAGGGGTTGTAGGCATTTAATCAGATCAAATGAGCATATTTGGCTGGAATTGGGCTACACGGCTGTGTCGGGCTGGACCTGGGCTGTGCTTCAACTCATCTGGGCCGTTTGGACAGAGCTGGCTGGGCTAATTAGTCTAGGGGGTCTAGGCCGACCATAAAAATAGTCTGTTTCATGACCTAGGCTTATTAAAGGCCAAGTCTGGCAGGGGAGGAAGAGGACATTTTTTTTTTTTTTTTTTGGTCTCGAAATTTAAAAATTTGACATTTTGTTCCGTGGGGGGGGGGGGGGGTAAGGTCACCTTTTTTAGGTCTAATTTTGTTTTAATTAAAACAAAAAAAATCAAAAAAAAATCAAAAGGGGGGGGGGGGTTTCCGAAAAAAAATGCATAAAACATACACATATAAAAAAAACTCACGGGGGGGGGGTTAACCCCCCCCCCCCCTGCGTACGCGCCTCAGTGATCACAACCACTATGATGACTATGAGTAGGCTATGGCTGTGTTGTGCAATCAATATCCATACTCATCCACTTTTTTTCCAGTTGTTCCATACATTATCCGTTCCTCGTCGCCAAAATTGTTTTAGGTTTGTGGGTTGGTGAAAAGACGCAGTAAGCAGGACACATTTAGACCATCATATTGACGTCCAACTCCATGTTTAATGCCAAGTCAACGATGCGCATGCGTGCAATTATTGCTCAATACAACGCAACCCGCTACATATAACAATGTCAATACCCGAAAAAACGAGCAGCACCAGCATGCATTTCCCTCGATGTGCACGTAAACATAAAGCAAGTACAGACATTGGTAATAAAAGAAATCATCTTTTTATCTCTTATTCGTCTCGCCTCATTCTCAACAAATATGAGTTGCAACATAACCACCCGAAATGCTAATAGTTATGTGAGAAAATCAGCTTCTGTTTCCATCCTCGGGCTGATAAAACGGAACGGAATGAATGATATCGGCTTCTGAATGTCAACAAAACGTTCGCAATCTATGGGCATAATCATTAAGTAATATAAAACGCTTTTCAAGTATTTGCGTCATCGCTTTTTTATATCGTGATGTGAGAGGCGATATAAATGTATTTGTGAAAAAAAAGATAACATCATGACAAATACCGCTATTTCATTATGATGAGAGTTGATTGAACTCAACACCCAACAGAAAGGCGCAAATGGACACAAGTCATGATAACATTTCTAAACATTTTCATTTCATAGTTTCTATCATTCTCTGACCGTATCGACATATTGTCTGATTGTGAACGCTAATAACTTTAAACTCCTCGAAATCGTTTCTCCATCCTTTCGTAACAAACAAAAAAGCAATTTGGCAAATGATCAGATAGATTTTGCATTACTATTCATAAACATCATCATAATGACCTCCTCTCCATCAACGACCGCTTAATCTGTGAGATCCTGTGTGCATATAATTACATTACGATCAGTTATAACCGTGTTAGTCAAAGAAAAGTTTACACCTAGAAAATTGCTAATTATTTTTAAAATCATCTATGAACAGTAAATAATGATACATTGTATATGAAAGAGTGTGCTATCCCAAATCGTATGGTATCATTTTTGTGTGGTGTGTGTTCACGCTTGGATAAACATGTGGCATTGTTTGCGAGAGTGCAAAAATCGACTTTTGCCAAAGTGATGCCTACAGAATGTATTATGTTGGAATTAACGGAGTGAGAGAATGAATTGAATGTATCAAATGAAATGATTTGCATATGCTTTTTGCAGAAGCAAAGTCACACACACACACACACACACACATACGCGCGCGCGCACAAATGTTCGTTGATATTTGATATTAGATATTTGATTTGTGTGGCATGAATTTTTTTGTTAGGGATGTTATTTGGATCTGCAATAACCGAATTATTACCCAAATCCCAACTCTTTTATTCAAACATCGCACAAGCAACTTTGGCGCAAATCAATTTTTGCACTCTCGCAAACATTTTAAAATAATTAGCAATTTTCTAGATGTAAACTTTTGTTTGACTCACAACTGTACTATCAGTTCAAAGTCTAGGTACCATACATACATTGACATGAGAGGCTTTCTGTGTTTTGCTTGTGTTATTTATTTACTTGTTCGCTAACCATAATGTTATCACATCTTCCACGATGAATAAAATTGTCCACTATCCAACTGCACATGAATAATGGTTTGTAATTTTGTATATTCCCCTCTTGGTTGGCACAGTAGTAGACAGTGGGTAAGAAGTCAAATTCACAAAGACTCAGACGAAAATGCGTGCAACTGCTCAATTCAGAAAGCCTGAGAGTACAGTAAGCATAACAAAAGAAGTGTCTACAAAATTTGACTATGTCTGATGTGCATGGTAATATCATTAGTTGGCACTATAACTCTGTGAAATCTTTGTTTTTTTCATCATTCTATCACTTCCTCTTTCTGTGTTTCCTTATGTTAGTCTTTGTTTCTTCCTTATATCACCTTCTCTTATGTTGTTCTTTGTTTTTTATCATTATATCACTTCCTCTTTCTGTGTTTCCTTATGTTAGTCTTTGTTTCTTCCTTCTATCACCTTCTCTTATGTTATTCTTAGTTTTTTTATCATTCTATCACTTAATGTCTTTCCTTATGTTATTCTTTGTTTCTTCCTTCTATCACTTTCTCTTTCTGCGTTTCCTTATGTTATTCTTTGTTTCTTCCTTCTATCACATTCTCTTATGTTATTCTTTTTTTTTTTTTTTCATTTTAGCACTTTCTCTTTCTGTCTTTCCTTATGTTATTCCTTATTTCTTCCTTCTATCAACTTCTCTTATTTCATTCTTTGTTTACATCGTTCTATCATTTTCTTCAAGGACGACAACTAGCTCCACTCCTAATGTCACGTGACCTAACATCGCGATGTTACAACTGCGAGCGTTCATACTTGCCAAACACGCCAAAACACGCCAAGAGATCACACTTCGTTTTGGAATGTTTCGGGCTTGGCATTTCTGCCGGTAAAGCGTAGTTGCCCTTGGTAACATCGCGGTCAGGTTCCGGTTTGGCATTTTTGGGCGTGTTTGGAAGACAGTGTAACTCTAGCCTCTTGTCGATGCCCTCGCGCTGTTGGAGTCTCTAAATTCTGACGAGCGAAGCGAGTCAGAGAAACCGAGGCGCTTGCGCGGAGGGCCTCTTGACAAGTGATCTGAATTTCTTATGTTTTACTTTGTTTGGCGAATATTCCGACCCAGCAGAGTTCGGTGAAAGTCATCCAATCAGAGAGAGCTACTATGACGTAATATCTACCGCTCTGTGCGAATTCCTTCCGTGAGAGCGAGACTGGCCGCCTAGTTGTAGTCTGCAAGCACAAACCCTGGTCAGTCGTAAAAGAGAGTGTGCGCTATAAGACTACCATATGCCACGTACTATAGCTGCTCCTGACCTATATTGGTACAACCAGTAGGTACCAGTAGATAGCTGGGCTAGGCTTCTCTCAAGGCACAATGATTTTTTGATAAAGTGTCAAATTAGGGTCTGTGCTTGCAGACTAGCCTAGTTGGGCAATCCCGAACACACACGTACACACACACAATTGCTGCGGTCTAGACATGCATAATTCAGTAGGAAATCGGGTCTCATGAATATATAATTCAGATCACTTGTCAAGAGGCCCTCCGCGCAAGCGCCTCGGTTTCTCTGACTCGCTTCGCTCGTCAGAATTTAGAGACTCCAACAGCGCGAGGGCATCGACAAGAGGCTAGTGTAACTCCTACTCCATATCCTCTCTGGGAATTCCCATGGGTGGATCTGGGCAGGTGGTGGGCTACGTTGGTGCTCCTGACAAGTTGAGCAGGTCTTCACCTTCTCCTCCAAACTCTTGTCAATTCCTGTCACTCGGGGCATTTACACTGTGTTCCAACACGCCAAAAAATGCCAAACCGGAGCCTGACCGCGATGTTACCAAGGGCAACTCCGCTTTACCGGCAGACATGCCAAGCCCGAAACATTCCAAAACGAAGTGTGATCTTTTTGCGTGTTTTGGCGTGTTTGGCAAGTATGAACGCTCGCAGTTGTAACATCGCGATGTTAGGTCACTTGACTTTAGGAGCAGAGCTAGCTGCCGTCCTTGAAGAAAATGATAGAACGATGTAAACAAAGAATAACATCAGAGAAGGTGATAACAGGAAGAAACAAAGAATAACATAAGGAAAGACAGAAAGAGAAAGTGATAGAATGATAAAAAAACAAAGAATAACATAAGAGAAGGTGATAGAAGGAATAAATAAAGAATAACATAAGGAAACACAAAAGAGGAAGTGATAGAAGGAAGACACAAAGAATAACATAAGGAAACACAGAAAGAGAAAGTGATAGAAGGAAGTGATAAAGAATAACATAAGAAAAGGTACTAGAAGGAAAAACAAAGAATAACATAAGGAAAGACAGAAAGAGGAAAGTTTTTGCATCGGAGTGCCGCGTATGTTTAAAACACCGACTGAAAAGCTCAGTGATGTTTTGGCGTGTTTTAGTTGGTAATGCGCATGCGCGGCACTCCGATGCAAAAACTTTCCTCTTTCTGTCTTTCCTTATGTTATTCTTTGTTTTTCCTTCTAGCACCTTCTCTTATGTTATTCTTTATCACTTCCTTCTATCACTTTTTCTTTCTGTGTTTCCTTCAGTTATTCTTTGTGTCTTCCTTCTATCACTAAAGTCTTCCTCCTTTGTGTTTCCTTATGTTATTCTTTATTTATTCCTTCTATTACCTTCTTTTATGTTATTCTTTGTTTTTTTTATCATTCTATCACTTTCTCTATCTGTCTTTCCTTATGTTGTTTTTTGTTTTTTCCTTCTATCACTTTCTCTTTCTGTGTTTCCTTATGTTATTCTTTGTTTCTTCCTTCTGTATCACCTTCTCTTATGTTATTCTTTGTTTTTTATCATTCTATCACTTCCTCTTTCGGTGTTTCCTTATGTTATTTTTTGTTTCTTCCTTCTATCACCTTCTCTTATGTTATTCTTTGTTTTTTATCATTCTATCACTTCCTCTTTCTGTGCTTCCCTATGCTATTCTTTGTTTCTTCCTTCTATCACCTTTTCTTATGTTATTTTTATTTTTTTATTTTTTTTAATCATTCTATCACCTCCGCTTTCTGTGTTTCCTTATGTTATTCTTTGTTTCTTCCTTCTATCACCATCTCTTATGTTATTCTTTGTTTACACCGTTCTATCATTTTCTTCAAGGACGGCAGCTAGCTCCGCTGCTAAAGTCAAGTGACCTAACATCGCGATGTTACAACTGCGAGCGTTCATGCTTGCCAAACACGCCAAAACACGCCAAAAGATCACACTTCTTTTTGGATTGTTTCGGGCTTGGCATGTCGGCCGGTAAAGCGTTGTTGCCAGGGGCGTCGCCAAAGGGGGGGGTGTGGTGGGGGGTGCGACACCCCCCCCCCCCCCCCCCCACCCGTCAGGATATTGTCGGTAAAATTGCGCTGCCGTCGGGAAAAAGAGAAAAGGGGAGGGGAAAAAAGAGAGGGGAAAAAGAGAGGGAAAAAAGAGAGGGAAAAAAGAGAGGGAAAAAAAGAGAGGGAAAAAAAGAGAGGGAAGAAAGATAGGGAAAGGGAAAGAAAAGAAGAAAGAAAAGAAAAAGAGAAGAAAGAAAGGAAAAGAAAGGAACGAAAGGAAAAGAAAGGAAAGAAAAGAGAAAGAAGGAGAGAGAAGAAAGAAAGAGAAAAAAGAAAAAGAGGGAGGAGAGGAAAGAAAGGAAAAGAAAGAAAAGAAAGAAAAGGGAAAAAAAGAATAAAGAGTGAAAGGGAAACAAAAGAAACGGGGGATGAAAGAGAGGAGAGAGAGGGGAGGTAAGAGTCTGAGAGAGGAGGAGTGGGAGTAACAGAGAGAAGGGGGTTGTTGGGTGGAGTCGTCTCGTCGAGGGAGCAAGAAAGACACGGGTAAATATGTTGCTGTGTCGGGTCAGCTGTGTCGGTATTCGTGCTCGCTCCTCGTGTACTATATCAATGCAGAAGTTTGAAGTCGGTGAGATGTATATCGTCGGTCGGCCGACAATTTTTTTCTCCCTACGAACTGTGACTTCTTATCCGCTGTGACGACTTCGAGAGTGACTACAACTACAATACTTGTATTTTCTCGAAGTTTCACTTTCTTATAATATCAGCTAAAGAAATCAGAGGTTTAAAATTTTCGGGGAAACTAAATTCAAACAAGGTTTAAGAGTCAACAACGGTACGACGAATCTCCTTCCATTCTTTATATTGTGATAAAACGCCAAAAATCCCGCGCTTCGCGCGGAAGCGGATAACTTCATTTAGACGAGTCGAGAACGGTACAACGAATCGTCTTCTTTCTCTAATAATTTAAGGGAATGTCAAAGCTTCCGCGCTTCGCGCGAAAGGGGGAAACTGAATTCAGACAAAATTAATAGGGATTATTTAGAGTCGAAAAAGGTAAAACGAATCATGTTCTGTCTCTAATAATTTGAGGAAACGTCAAAGCTTTCGCGCTTCGCGCGAGAGGGGGAAACTTAATTTAGATGAATAGGGATTAATGAGAGTCTAAAACGGTACGAGGAATCGTCTTCCTTTCACTATATTGTGATAGAAGCACGAGAGGGGGAAACTGAATTCAGACAAAATTAATGGGGCTTATTTAGAGTCGAAAACGGTACAACGGATCGTGTTCTTTCTCTAATAATATGAGGAAACGTCGAAGCTTTCGCGCTTCGCGCGAGAGGGGGAAACTGAATTCAGATGAATAGGGCTTATTAATAGTCGAAAACGGTACGACGAATCGTCTTCTTTCTCTAATAATTTGATGAAGCGTCAAAACTTCCGCGCTTCGCGCGGGAGGGCGAAGCTTCGTTTAGATAAGGAATAAGAGTCTAGAACAGTACACCGAATTGTCTGCTCTTTCTCATAATTTAATGAAACGTCAAAGCTTCCGCGCTTTGCGCGGGAGGGGGCGGGGAACTGAATTCAGAAAAGGATAAACAGTCGAGAACGGTACAGCAAAGCGTCTTCTTTTTTATAATAATTTAATGAAACGTCAAAGCCTTCGCGCTGCGCGCGGGAAGAGGGGGGGGGGGGGGAGGAAGCTACATTCAGCCAAGGATTACTAGTCGAAAACGGTACAATTATTCGTCTTCTTTTCCTAATAATTTAAGGAAACGTCTAAGCTTCCGCGCTTCGCGTGGGAGGCCCATCACCCACCCCCCCCCCCTAATGAGCGCATTTAAGTGATTCTCTTTCTCACTACCGCCCCTCCCTAAAATAAGATCCTAGCTCCTCGCCTGAATTAAAATATATAGCTATGATGCTGATTAAATTGAAGAAATAATTCCTATATTTATGTCGTCGAGGAAAATAACCATTTTGCGCATATGCAAGTACTATAGATAGCCCATAGGAAGAAAAAAAAATAGCCTTCGGCCCTAGGTTTATAGGGTTGAATTTGTAGATATTGAAAATTTAATTTTGTCGGTAATTGGTGGCTAGTTTTGTCGGTAATCCTTGGCCTCTATACCCCCCACTGAAAAAGGTCTAGCGACGCCCCTGGTTGTTGCCCTTGGTAACATCGCGGTCAGGCTCCGGTTTGGCATTTTTTGGCGTGTTTGGAACACAGTGTAAATGCCCCTTGTATCTGTGTGCTGAGATATGACGATTATTCTAATACTTAAACGTTGACGTATAAAAGACTCAGTAACACCCTTGTGCTGATACCAAACGATGATTGCGGTTCAACCTTTAATGGAATATACAGAACACAGTCATAAGCATTGCGTAACATAAATGCTAATGAATAGATGAGCTGATCAATTAATAATACAGCCTTGCATCTACACATTCACTCTCCTTCAGAGGTGTTGTGGTCCAGTGGACACGTCGCCGGACTGTCGATGACATGGTCCGCGGTTCGAGTCCCGCCGCCGCACTGATGTCCTTTGGCAAGACATTGATCTACATTTGCCACACTCTCCACCAAGGTGGCTGACGTAAGAAAACTTTCTGTACAGCAATATTCTGAAGAATTTCTATGTCAAAGTATATGATGTATTTGTTATGTAAACTTTTTTTATTCTTTGTACGATTGTAAAATGTGAGGAAAAAAATTCCGATACTGGACAATAAATTGATATTGAAATCCGTCAATATTGTTCGTGCCAAACTGTCAACACAAAACAAATTTTCAACTGAGTTCGTTTTCTATTGTTTGCTTGCATTAGATTGGGAGTCTATTCATTTAGAGATCATAAGACTTGGTCTTGGCAGGCTAATTCAAGCTTTAATATCTGGACCTGGGCCTGGCTGGAATTGGGCTACACGGGTGTGTCAGGCTGGACCTGGGCTGTGCTTGAAATCATCTGGACCGTTTGGATAGAGTTGGCTGGGCTAATTAGTCTAGGGGGTCTAGGCTGACAATTAAAAAAAGTCTGTTACATGACCTAGGCTTATTAAGGGCCAAGTCTGGCAGGGTTTTTTGCTGGTCCTGAATGGCTCGGCTTATAACAGCTGAGCTACATCTGTTAAACAAACTATGACTATTGCACCGTCGGGCTGCTTTATACCCCCTTCACATACACGGATTTTTCTTACGAGTCCTTACGGATCGCCAACTCGTAGTCATTCGCAAGCATCCGTAAGTAACTCGCTGGTATCCGTAAATAACTCGTCACAACTCGCAACAACTCGTAGACACTCTTAAGGATCCGTGAAAGGAGAGGCAATTTTTTTGACATGTCAAAAATCTTCTTACGATTGTCCACGGATTGATTTGTCCGTAAATAGCTCGTAAATAGCTCGTAACAATCCGTAACCATCCGTAAACCGCTCGCAACAACACGTCACTATCCGTAAACTGCTCGCAAGAATCCGTAAATGACTCGTTTCAGATTTTTGTAACGATTCGTTATGGTTAGTTTACGATTTGTTTACGGATTTTGTACGGATTATTGCGAGCAGTTTAAGGATGGTTACGTGTGCTTACGTGTTGTTTACGATTTTATTCGGGTCATTTTACGATGGCTTTAAGGATTGATACGGGTTATTACGAACATTTTAAGTGTAGTTACGAGTACTTTACGAATAGATACGTATACGTTACGTATGCTTACGAACTGTTTACGATTTGGGGAAAGGCATAAAAACTGCAAATTCGAACACTTCATTTTTAGTTATTATTTTTTGGCTAAAAATCGTAAGGACTCGTAAATACTCGTAACTTACTCGTAACTATTCGTAACAACACGTAAACAGGTCGTAACTAACACGTTAGTTGCTCGTAGTTATCCGTGACAACTCGCAACAAATCGTGGACTGTTGCCGTAAATACATCGTAATAACTCGTAATGATCCGTAATAAACCGCAAACAGCTCGTAATAACTCTTAAACCCGTCGTAAAAGTAGCCAAATCGTAAGGATCCGTGAAAGATCCGTGAATTTGTGCGATCCGTAAGGACTCGTAAGAAAAATCCGTGTATGTGAAGGGGGTATTATTGGCTGGCAGGTTTCACACTTCAAAGCGTCCATACAACACTTTACATAGCTAGCTGGGAGTGGACTGATGATGACATTACTCTGACAGGATCACAACCACTATGCCTATGGATAGGCAAGGGCTGTGTTGTGCAATCAATATCCATAATCATCCACTTTTTTCCAGTTGTTCCATACATATTCCGTTCCTCGTCGCCAAAATTGTTTTAGGTTTGTGGGTTGGTGAAAGGACGCAGTAAGCAGGACACATTTAGACCATGATATTGACGTCCAACTCCATGTTTAATGCAAAGTCAACGCTGCGCATGCGTGCAAGTATTGCTCAATACAGCGCAACTCGCTACATATAACAATGTCAATACCCGAAAAAAAACGAGCAGCACTAGCATGCATTTTCCTCGATGTGCACGTATACACAAATCAAACACAGACATTGGTAATAAAAGAAATCATCATTTTATCTCTTATTCGCCTCGTCTCATTCTCAACATATTAGTTGCAACATGATAACCACCCGAAATGCTAATAGTTATGTGAGAAATTCAGCTTCTGTTTCCATCCTGGGGCTGATAAAACGGAACGGAATAAATGATATCGGCTTCTGAATGTCAACAAAACGTTCGCAATCTATGGGCATAATCATAAAGTAATATAAAACACTTTTCAAGTATTTGCGTCATCGCTTTTTTATATCGTGATGTGAGAGGCGATATAAATGTATTTGTGAAAAAAAAGATGACATCATGACAAATACCGCTATTTCATTATGATGAGAGTTTATTCAACTCAACACCCAACGGAAAGGCGCAAATGGACGCATGATAACATTTCTGGACATTTTCATTTCATAGTTTCTATCATTCTCTGACCGTATCGACATATTGTCTGATTGTGAACGCTAATAACTTAAACTCCTCGAAATCATTTCTTCATCATTTCATAACAAAAATACAGAATTTTAGCAAATGATCAGATAGATTATGCATTACTAATCATAAACATCATCATAATGATCTCCTCTCCATCAACGACCACTCCATCTGTGAGATCCTGTATGCATAGAATTACATTGCGATCTTGACCGATGTAGTGTGCAACCAAGACCGATTTTCACATTTCCGGGTGCAAAAAAGAAAAATGGGGGGGGGGGGCAAAATTAGTGGTCCCCTTTTTTGGGACAAAACATGGGGGGGTCATTTGATATGACACCCCCCCCCCCTTCCCTAAATGTAGATTAACGCCTTGTCAAAGGACGTTAGTGGCGGGCTAGGATTTGAACCCCTTACCTAGTGTGATCTGCAGTCGAGTGACTTATCCACTAGACCACATCGCCTTGTTGGAAGATGGAAAGAACACAATAAACTAGAATTTGCACATATACAAACATTCAAAAGGAATAAGTCTGTTGCAATTCTTAGTTTTCCTTTGTATAACTTTTCTTTTTCAGAATCTTTCTAACTATTCAAAGCATGATACAGTGTATTACACTGGTCACCTGGATGACACTTACATTTCTAAATTGTTTCTACACACTCTCCACTCCATATAGGAAGCATTCCAGCCATTTTAATCCAAACCAAGTTTGATATTTCATGAGAATCATGGGGGGAGTGCCCTAGCTTGCAAAACTGTACAAAAACTTGTCTTGTGATATATTTCCGCGTCAGGATTTTAACCTTTAAGCATCACTGCATCATTATTTAATTTTATTGTTTGTATAAAGGTTTTGAGCCAAACAGAATAGTCAGCACATATTGTGCTTTAAGCAAAAGTATCCGGATGACCGTGCAACTTTTGTTGTATGAAAGGTGACTACACCTTGAAATATGTACACGATAAGACAATGATGTATGATTGCAGACAAAATAGTTTTTTTTACTCTGCACGTATAATGCACACATAAATTAAAAAAAACATGAGGATGCAATGATGAAAATACATTTTGTTTCATACTAATAATAAAAACAGTATTGAATGGCTTTTCTTTCCTGTGAAACTGTTGACAGAGAGAGAGAGAGAGAGAGGGAGTGAGAAAGAAAGAATGTGTGTCAAACAGAGGGAACATGCCAATAATCGAAAAAAAGGAAAAGAAACAGCATGAATTTCCAATTATTTCATGTGTACAAAAAACAAACACAAACCCTTAGAAAGCATAAATGTTTGTTAGTAAGCAACCAGAGGACCGACGGCTTTAGGTCCACTCCGAGAGACCTGAGGGGGGTAATGCCTTACCAAAGGGCACTAGCGCATCGTCTTGGTTTCGAACCCGGGTCGCCGGATTACGAGACCACTGCTCTACCAACTGAGCTATTGCGCCTCCTGATACAAAGAAAGCATTAACTTCATATGTTAATGATTAACCCCTTTTTTTATCTCCTATTCGCGTCGCTTCATTCTCAACATTTCCCTTTTGAAAATATATATGATGAATTGCAACTTAACCACACGTAATGCGAATACTTATGTGAGAACATCAGCTTCTGTTTCCATCCTTGGGGTGATGAGTTGGAACGGAATGAATGTTATCGGCTTCTGAATGTCAACAAATCGTTTGCAATCTATATGTATAATCATAAAGTAATACAAAACGCTTTTCAAGTATTTGCGTCATAGCTTCTTTTTTAAAAATCTTAATGTGAGAGGCAATTTAGTGTCATGATTAGTTCCTCCTTTCTTCATTCAGCCATTTTCTTCAGAAGCAGACAGGTGCCACCTTCATGACGATCAGCAGTAAACTGTACTATACCGAAAACAAAAAAGTTTCTTCAAGTAACTTGGCAATTGCCGCATAGTCGTTATTAAACAGTCAGGTTTATAGGCTCATACCCATTCCGGGGTGCTGTTTTAAGGATGGCCGATCTGAAAGGGTTCGTGTTATCCATAATTTGTCTTCTTTCTCAATGTGCTCCATCTCTGCAAGGTAAGAAATCAGGCTGTATTGTCAATTGAAATTTGGATTGATTGTTTGAATATGGCTGATGATGTTTCATGTATTAGGCTTGCACATTTTTTGTTAAAATTTTAGTCCGATACAATTTAAATATGCGAAATAATGATTATCAAAATTGTATGAGATATTGATTCAGAATGTAAAAATCAGTATGAATGACTTATTTGTGTTATAGTTTTATTTAAACAAATTCTACCCATTCATCAATATCTTATAAGTGAAATAATCTAGATTTAAACGCAAATTTAAATTCATATTCGAAATTCTAGCTGAAATTCAATTTGAATGCAAATTTAAATTCAAATTCATATTCAAACTCAAATTCAAACTCAAATTCAAATTCATATTCAAATTCATATTCAAACTCAAATTCAAATTCAACTTTAACAAAAATTTTACCATTTCTAACATAAATTGAGAAAATGTAATTTATTTGAAAGTAAATATTACGTTTGCAAAATCTAAGGGAATTTCATTAGCATTGTCCATTACCTTTTGAAATATTCACACTTTAAAATGACGAATTGGGTAAATCGAACATGATTCTATTGGGATATACAATATGTTTTGAAATTGCCCTTTAGTTGATTTCTTGAAAGTTTTTGCGATCTTGTTAAATCCCCTCTTTACGCATTTCTTTTATTCAAGAATTAGTGCGAGTCTGTGCGTTGGTTTTTGATAAATTTCATTTATTCATATGCTGGGTCATATTTGAAATGGGTGTATTTTTATTAATATCTTTCTATTATAAAGGAATTGCGGATATAACAGAATACAGCTCCACAAAATTACAGCGAATGTGGTATTTTTGCACGAATTCATCATAACTAAAAAAAGACTTATCCTTTTTGTAATGAATGATTCATTTTGATTACGCTATTATTTATCCAATCAGACTTAAAAACAACCTTCCCAGTTGTTTTGATACATGAATTATTCTAAATAATTTGATTATGAATCAAATATTCACTTGGGTTCTCAAAAGAGTTACGTCGCTCCAGGCTACTAACCTTTCTTTTATAAAGGAGTTATTAATTTCCATCAATTGCTCTGTACTTGTTAAATTTCAAGTCCAAATAAACCATTACCTCATTTTATCATATAAAATTCAAAAAAACATTTCCAGTTGCCTTTATTTTCTTTATTTAACAATCTCATCAACCATGCGATCCTGAGTCCTATAATAAGTGATGGTAAATGTTTCATTTTCAAACCACCTTCAATATAATCTGCTATATTTGTATTCCGATTGATCTTGTCTGGTTTACGATTCCGATTAAAAGAGTATATCACAGTTTAAACTCCATGAATAAATGATTCAGGGGGTTTCGTTAATACTGATGAAAGAAAAATAATTTGGAAAATGGCAATGATTTTACAATTATAATTTTTCCCAATGGTGTTAGGTCTTTCATCGACCATATTCCTAAAATTCGATTTAAAGTTTGAAATTTAAGCACAAACTTTGATTCATATAAATCAGTCGAGTTCATTGAAAAACGCACGTCTAATAAATAAAATGGACCTTTAGAATGTTGGGGTGTGCTTTGTAATAACCAAGAGCTAATAATTATGATGTATCACGATTTATATTTAACCCTGAATATCCTTTCAATATTTCAAGTACACTGTATATATATAATTCTAGACAAAGAGTGAATGTCTTTCACATAAAATGTTGCATCTTCAGCGTACATATTTATTTTTATACGTGTATCATTAATCACAATTCCTTGAATTTGTGTATCCCTTTTAATCCAATTACTTAATATTTCATTTTTTTTTAATGCAATTGGCCTAAAGGTAATATGTCCAATTTGCAGCCAACATCGAATTCCGTAGAGCTTTGCAGGAATTATGAATATGTCACGTATGTCCTATTTGTGAAATGTAAACGTTAGCAGTGTCCTATTATCAAATTATGCAAGGAAACCCGTTTACTCTCTAATCTTTACTGTCAGACACTATTGAGAGACTGGCGACTTCTTTTGTTTCTTCGGTAATAACATACATAAAATGAGCTGTAAAGGTGCATGAACATTTGTCTACATCAATAACCCACTTCTTGTAATGGGCAAAATTAAACTGATTGAATCTTTGCGCATCCCAAAATATCTAAAGCCAAAATAATATTTTAAGAACGTCCTTTAAAAAAAAAATAGTCTGGTCACAACTTTTAATTAAAGATAATACATTTCTTAGACTATGTGCTATGCAATCAGCTATTAATTTAAATCAGTTTTTTATAAACAGACATGGGTTTCTAATTTTTCAAAAATAAGGGATCTTGAATTTTCTTTGGAACAAGATGTTTTTGTTTTTTTTGTTAACGTTTTAGCCCTCCACAGTCTATTTTATTGAGTCAAACAAACATTTTTACAATTCAATGAAATTAAGTCTTTCCTTAACTCAAACAAAACAGAATGCTTTCACATTTCTCTCTATGTTGTTCATACAAACAAATTTTGAAGTGACTGCCATTTAGTAAACAATTTGTTATACATATTACCAGATATAGAATGAATATATCTCTCGTCTTCATAATATTGAATAATTTTCTTCTTCAAAGAACTAAAATTTGGAATTTTGTTATTAAGCTTTTGAACAAATAGTTGATGCTTAATCAAAGTCACCATGCAATTTAAAGCATCGTTTCTTTTGTCTTCAAAACCAAAGATTACATTTTCTAAATTAAACGCTATCTGTAATCGAGAACCTTCATTTATCCAATTTACCGTTTCATTCCAGATTGATTTACTGATTTCACAATTGTAAAAGAAATGTACAATATCTTCCAGCTCTTTTTTACAAAACGAACATTTATCGTTACTCACTATTTTCATCTTATACAGTTGCTTGTTCAAATACAGAATCATATTTACTATCTTAAACTGAAAATATCTTAAACCAATATCTGGAGTAAAACGAAATATCATTCTTTGATATTTCTGCATTCTTAGACATTCAGGGGAATAATCTAAATGTCGTTCCCATTTCAGACATATTGAGTTAACACAATTTGTTTTTCGAAGAAAAGTTTTGTAAATATATTGACAACCTTTTATGTCATGTACTAATATTTTGATATTTGACGGCATTAGAAGATCTACTACATTTTGTTCACATTTTTTAATATGCATTTGATATCTGATATTTGATACAGAATAATAATACAGCTATTAATTTAAATCGGTTTTTTAAAACAGAAATTGGTTTCCAATTTTTCAAAAATAAGGGATCTTGATTTTTCTTTGGAACAAGATTTATTATGGATCTTCTTTGATCAAGGGATATTTTACCACTATGAAATTAATAATTAAAAGTTTATAGTAAAAAGACGGCCAAATTTTTAAAAAGAATTTATAAAGTTCACAAGGAAACTCATCAGTACCAAGTGTTTTATTATTTTGCATATTTGTACGCGTATTTAAACATTCGTTCAATGTTAACAAACCTTAACACTTTTATTTAGAATTTAATAAACATTCAACATTCTGACAGTCTTCAGGTAATTTTTTTATATAATTAGCTAGTAAGGGGCTATTAGAAGTATATATATTTTTTAATAATACTCTTTAGCTGTTTTTAGGGTATCTTTATTTGACTGTTCAATTTGTCAATTTTTATCATAATTATAGTGTTGTAGTTAATTCTAAAATTTGATTTATTTTTTTCTGAATTAAAAAAGTTTGATCTGCATCTTATAAAAGCGCCATCAACTCTCTTTTTATAAATATTATATATATCTTCCCTACATGATTTTTTTAAATATCTAATAAAGATTTTTTTTTTTTTTTTTTATCTGACTCAAGTTTGTTTTTGTCTTAGATAGATTAATACAAAATAGTTTTTATATTGATGTTATTGACATTCTACAAAATCCCAAAAGGTATAAGAATCCAAAATTTGAGAATAGTTAAGTATATTTTCTTGTATTCATACGGCCTATTCTTACTGTTACTCGGGATCGGCCGACTCCTGGTCCCCTGCGATGTGGCAGGTTATAAACTGCACGATATGTAGGACATGGCAAACCTTTTTTATATTTTACATTTGTTTTGTTAAGATTTCGTAGCTTAGTACTGTGAATGTATTAGCGTAGGTTTTATGATATTACTACTTCTGCGTCTACTACTACTGCTATTGCTGCAGTCAAACCTGCTTAACTCTTTGTTTGCTTTGTTCGCCGATTTGCACGGACGTAGGCGTGCCAACTTCGCATTTTTGCACAGATGTATACGAGTCAATTAGACATTCATAATACCGCTCGCAGTGTGTAGCCCCGCGTTGCGTTTACTATTGTTTACATTGTATACATCGCACACTTTCCGGTAAACTGTTTTTCTTCATAGTGTTACATTCGAAATTACCGTGTATTTAGCGGTTTTCTTTGGATTTTTTTTACTGATGTTACGATGGCACCTGCTGGAAAACGTCAACGTGTGTTTAGTGTAGAGGAGGCTCGAGATCTTGTTACTATGGAAGCATGGAGCATGGACTCTGATTCCGACGAATCGAGCAGTGACGAAGACTCTAGTGATAAAAGTGTTCCCTGAGAGTAGACTGATAGAATAAGAATGAATACAAATTAATGAAAGAGCTAGAGATGACAGCAAGAAAGAGAGTAGACTGATAGAATAAGAATGAATAAAAAAAATGAAAGAAGGAGATAGAGATGACAGCAAGAAAGAGAGTAGACAGTGATAGAATAAGAATGAATAAAAATAATGAAAGAAAGAGATAGAGATGACAGCAAGAAAGAGAGTAGACTGATAGAATAAGAATGAATAAAAATTAATGAAAGAGCTAGAGATGACAGCAAGAAAGAGAGTAGACAGTGATAGAATAAGAATGAATAAAACTAATGAAAGAAAGATGTATCCTGTCTTGCCGTCATCTTTATATCTTTCTTTTATTATCTTTATTCATTCTTATGCTATCAGTGTTTACTCTCTTTCTTTCCGTCATCTCTATCTTATTATTATTATCATTTTCCTATCTATATGTACCCTATGTCTTGCCGTCATCTGTATATCTTTTTCTTATTATCTTTATTCATTATTATGCTATGAGTGTAATACTCTCTTTCTTGCCGTCATCTCTATCTCATTATTATTATCATTTTCCTATCTATATGTACCCTATGTCTTGCCGTCATCTCTATATCTTTCTCTTATTATCTTTATTCATTCTTATGCTATCAGTGTTTACTCTCTTTCTTTCCGTCATCTCTATCTTATTATTATTATCATTTTCCTATCTATAATTATGTACCCTATGTCTTGCCGTCATCTCTATATCTTTCTCTTATTATCTTTATTCATTCTTATGCTATCAGTGTTTACTCTCTTTCTTGCCGTCATCTCTATCTTATTATTATTATCATTTTCCTATCTATATGTACCCTATGTCTTGCCGTCATCTGTATATCTTTCTCTTATTATCTTTATTCATTCTTATGCTATCAGTGTTTACTCTCTTTCTTTCCGTCATCTCTATCTTATTATTATTATCATTTTCCTATCTATAATTATGTACCCTATGTCTTGCCGTCATCTCTATATCTTTCTCTTATTATCTTTATTCATTCTTATGCTATCAGTGTTTACTCTCTTTCTTGCCGTCATCTCTATCTTATTATTATTATCATTTTCCTATCTATATGTACCCTATGTCTTGCCGTCATCTGTATATCTTTCTCTTATTATCTTTATTCATTCTTATGCTATCAGTGTTTACTCTCTTTCTTGCCGTCATCTCTATCTTATTATTATTATTATTTTCCTATCAATATGTATCCTATGTCTTGCCGTCATCTCTATATATTTCTCTTATTATCTTTATTCATTCTTGTGCTATCAGTGTTTACTCTCTTTCTTTCCGTCATCTCTATCTTTTTATTATTATCATTTTCCTATCTATATGTACCCTATGTCTTGCCGTCATCTCTATATCTTTCTCTTATTATCTTTATTCATTCTTATGCTATCAGTGTTTACTCTCTTTCTTTCCGTCATCTCTATCTTATTATTATTATCATTTTCCTATCTATATGTACCCTATGTCTTGCCGTCATCTCTATATCTTTCTCTTATTATCTTTATTCATTCTTATGCTATCAGTGTTTACTCTCTTTCTTTCCGTCATCTCTATCTCATTATTATTGTTATTTTCGTATCAATATGTATCCTGTCTTGCCGTCATCTTTATCTCTTTCTCTTATAATCTTTATTCACAGTAAAGTCCTTTCATTTCATATCACTATTTCTCTCTCATAATGTCTCTCACGTCCGTTCTCCATATTTTATTCATTGCATACTCCACTCGTCAATCATTTCTGATAATAAGCTCTCTCACAATAAAGTAAATGGAAAACAATGCAATATAGTTTATATTTTAAGATTGATTCATTCTTTCTTTGTATATCTATGGCTGTGATAAATGTACTTGAAATCAATTTTATTGAGGGGTAAAGAAGGTGAGAGAACAGATGCGGTGAACATTCATAATGAGACATTTCAATAAGATGCTGATTATGTCATGTATATCACATATAATATATTATGCCTATACCATTTTTACATGCTCATACCAGTGGGCAAAATCAATAACATTCTCTTATTTCTTATTGACTTATCATGGCACAACAAAGAAAAACATCCCCACGACGTCCCTTTTCATGCCCCGCTAAACCGGACATTGACAATAACCTGGGGTAATAGGGATTTCAATGGGCAGATTAGCCCATTGTCAAGGGTGGCTGAGCGGGGTACTTTCAAGTCTCTCCCTATTGAACTTCTTTTCTTCAACAACCTAAATACTAACCTTCTGAATTGTTAGAATACTTGAGCAAGGTATGTAAAGAAAGGTAAGAAGTCCACCTTTCTAATAGATTCGATTTGAAGATGTCTTATCATTGCTAAATAAGAAATTCTAGAGGGATAAAAAACTGCCGTAAATAAGAAAAATTAAACATCATATAATTATGATTATTATAAAAATGATAATTCAAAATATAACAAATGACGGTTCATCGAAAAGCACGTTTTCCGGTCTACAACTTTGCTGCACAATATTTTTCATCATGATCATCCAGTGAAGAGTTATAGCCTCTTGATTCAGCAGAGTCAATAAAGATTCCCTCGAAATGTGTGACCCTAAAAGAATGTGGCACAGGGGGGTTTTTTAAGTGGCGCATAAAGAGTTAAAGTGGCCGTCACATATCCAAAACGTAGCCCACCCGACTTATCTGTGAGCTCAAAACGGAATTTTTGCCAGGAATAAGGCAAGGGTCGAACGACGTTCGCAGAGCACTGAAACCTGCTCCCAATTCAGCGATTTTCCAATGGCGAATTTTGAGGTCGCAGAGCTCGTAAACAGGTCACCCAGGGATCGCTTGGGCATCGGCAAACATTCGATAGATATTCGGGCGGCTTTCCGACGATTTTAGACCATTTTTGGCTTTAAAAATTCAGACGGGGTCGGCAGAGCTGCGCGGCCTCCGCATTGGCTACCTACTATACTCGAACGTTCCCCTCCCGCATACCGCCCGCGACTTGTACAAACTTGGGTTTGCTTCGAGCGTGCTCCGTGCCCTGGCCGGGTTCCTCCTGTCAACTCAATAATTTTGTTATGAAACTGCGTCAAAAAACCATATCCCACCAAATTAAGGCCTCCAAATAATTGGCTTAAGTCTGATAGCTGTCTTAATATATATCCCCTGCATTCTGAGATACTTTCAATTATTCCTCGGTGCTGGAGAAGTATTATACTGATTGAATTCATAGTTGTATTGAAAAAGACTTATCTTATGGTAAGGAGCGTATCTATTTTTAACAGCATGCATAAGTGAAGCGATTTTAAATTGATTGTTATCATAGACTGTCATTGTATTTAATTTTAAAAATAAAGGTATAGATGGCGCTAGATAGAGAAAAATTAGTATAAAAGCGGAGTGTTTTGTATGAAGTTCGTGAATTGGATCACAGTTCGGTTTGCTGTTCGTTCTTATTTTCTTCAAATTCTGCAACCAATTGTTTCTGAAAATAGTGCTTGTGAACTGCTAGCAGCAGCGTGTCTACAAACGCTTACTTAGCTTGACCAATTTCACAACGTATAAAAACATTAAATATCTAACAGTAAGATACAAAACAGTTGCTAACAAGCGGATACACTGATTGCTTTAACAATAAGTGCTAATTTACCTGCGTTTTAAAGATGAAGTTGAGTTCTGGTCATGCGATTGCATTGTGAAAAAAGCGGTGTGGAATCGACCAGAAAAGGTTGATCATCTAGCATATAAGTATTCGTGTGTATTGCAAGGTTCTGGAATCATCAAAACGATAAGAAATTTGGCCAAGTCTTGGTAAAGTTACAAACACTGTACACAAAAAGATGTATATGGGAATACAGGAACACATGCTGTAAAAATCCGTCCCGATGTTAGTATTAAAACAAACGTTAAAAATTATACAGTGTAACTCGCTTTGCTCCGATGTCAACTCATTCAGACCTCAGAAATGTGAACAAATGTGTAAGTGTCCTATATATATTCGAGCCAATTTCGAGGCGCAGACGCGTCGGAGGGCAGGACGTCGCGCGGAGCCCGTCCGGGCATTGCCCGAGTGTCCAGCGGGCACCGACAGACCTATTGATAGTCGACCGAAACTCGAACGATGCCAACCCTTAATGTCGGGCGGGCTTCGCCCGACTCCCGTTTGTTTACTGATCGGTGTTAAATTGGCACCTCGCGAGCCCCGTCCAATATTGTGACAGAGTAGATTTCAAGCGTAAAATACGCTCGACTCCCCGGCGGGTTTGAAATTCGGCGACTTTCTTGCGATCCACAAAATCGGCCGGAGACCGTTAGATATGTGACGTAGTCATCAGCAGCTACCAGTATAGAAAGACCACCTGTCTATAAAGATCGCAGTTTTGCTTTCCCTTCAATATGGCTTCTCATTGGACATGTATATTACAGGACCTGTACATAAAGACCACCTGCCTATAGAGAACAATGTCCATGTTTCCCTTAAAGGGACTTAGTAAGATTGTTCAGATGAGTGAAAATGGTGCTAAGGTATTGAGTTCATCGCTAGATGTACAATTAATGATAAACTGAAAGTTTGAGTGAAACAAAACAAGCCATTGTTAATGATAAACATTGGGAAAAACTGATCTGATCGATTCCTTAATTCTCCCAACTATTTTATTGCTGTTTGATTACATTTTAGGTGAATGTAAATCGTCACAAGGCAATAAATTGGCTCTTTATTCCATTCCAGACATTTAAGTGTCGAAATATTTATAAAAGTCTGTTTTATGTCTTATTTTCATGGAAAAACGGTTGGAAAACCAAAAATGGTTGGGAGAATATACTGTAAGAGGGTGTCGCACAGTGACGCCTTCAAAGAAAACCATAAATATCTTTGTGGTTTGAGAATTGTTAAGGATTTATTGCATGTTAGAGAGGATTTGTACAGTAGAAGGAATATAATAAGTAAAATTTCATTATGCTGGTTTTCGTTTAAGCATTTAGGGAATTTTTTCCTACCTGGGAGGAGTGTAAAATATGTAGATTAATAATTCCCAAATGAGCTTACTACCGCCACGAATTGGTTGAGGACATGCATTCAATATTATACGCAAAGCCTTATCCTCCTTAGTCACTTAAAGACGATCCCTTTACAATATGATTTTAAATACACACATGATAAAGTCTATTAAGGGTTATTTTTAACTACTTTTTGTATACTTTCTATGATCCCATCTCTTTTGTTTACAACAATTATTTGCCATCGATATTTATTTGTACAGTGGGAAATAAATGTCTTGATTCGATTTGATATGAACTGCTTCCTTCAATATTATTGGCATGAATTTGATAAATTTTAATCTTTAACACGATGATTTTAATTGTGTTTAATTGTCTCCCCTCATCCTCTTGCTCACACTATCTCCCTCCCTATCTCTCCCTCTCTATTTCTCTCTCTCTCTCTCTCTTTCTCTACCTGTCTTTCTCCCAATCCTTCACCCCTATCAATAGTTTCAAGTGTGCCTGATACGGGTAACATAACAAGTATGTTATTCTAAACATAATATTATACTCTTGCTTGGGGGGAACTTACCAATATCAATAATATTGTTAATACTAATGATAACAACAACACTATGCTCTGCTGCTGTTATGCGTGTGTTATCTCATTCCAAAACAATTGCTCAATTATTTACATTGACTATTAGGCAGTTGATAACAAAAAATGTTAATATCAATTCAAACTCAGGTAAATGCTTATTAAAAGCAGAATTTATGATATTCTCTTCGTTATGATGATTACACGCTTGACGATGATTACAATCTTGACGAAATTCGCATCCCTTGTTTAAGGTTACCTTCTCAGTGAGTGATACAAAATGGATACAATTTATTTAGGATGTTATCGTTTTTTATGAAAGTCTGCTGTCAATTTCTTTGATAATAATCGTCATATTTGTTCTTTCCTGCATTTGGGTTTACTAACCTTTGATTTTTCTTTTGCTATTCGAGATAAACACATTATGGACGATCCTTACGCGTGTGAAATGGCGCAGTGGACAAGTGAGCAGAGAAAACTAAGATAACATGAAACAAGAATTTAGTAGGCTGTTAAAATAATTAAAGGTTATCCTGTGGATTGAAACAAGATTATATGAATGCTTAGATACATTGCACCATTTTATACAATGAAGCACTAAAGCACGAGGCATAATTCAATATCTAAAGGATTTAAGACCAAAGAAGCACATGCATACGACCTAACCCACTATGGTTCCTTAAGCCCAAACTTGGAACAAGGTGATTTTGACGACACATTTTAAAGACCTCAGTGCTCAGTCACCAGTGGCAGAAATATTATGAATCGGGTATCATTATCACAAAATCGATTTCAAAGTCATACTGGTTATGACCTTTCAATTAGGAGCTACCAAAGTTGGGTACACTTTTTTGTATACGCACTGTATAGGGAGTTGGCCGGGTGTGATTGACCAGGGGGTGATGGTCCTAAAACCAATAACGTTCTATATCTTTAAGGCAGGATTTCCCAAAGTCATACAACTGGTATATATATATATTGAAGGCGAAGGTCAAATTTGAAAGTGGGTCAAATTTGACCACGCTCAAAGGTCAAGGGTCAGACTTTTAGTAAAAAGTACTGTACTAACGCAATGACTTTATATAGCTACGAAGTATATCACCGAATTCAAACACATTTACATGTCTTGAAGGCGCTGGTCAATATCAAAAATCGGTGAAATCTAGCGGAAAGGTTAAAAGTTAAATGAACTTTCAGTGAAAAGCACATTACATGCATCAACTTTCTATAGCTTCGAGGTAGGATTATCAAATTCGTATCACAGGTACATCTCTAAAAGATGCATGTCAAGTTAAAAAATAGGTAAAATCTTATCGTGGTCCAAGTTCAAATGGTCAACGAATTTTCAGCGAAAAACACTGTACACTGATTACTAAAAATCCTGAAATGGCATTATTTTCATGTTCGTATGCGTTCTCACTCTTATCGCGGGACACTTTGCATTTGCCTTGATTACTTGTTCTGGGTTCTAGGACATGAATTACCCCTTGGGCAATTACCCCCGGCCAATTACCAGCGGGATAATCCCAAAGACAATAACCCCCCGGAAAATTACCTCCCGAGAACAATCACCCCCAAGGACAACTACCCCCTAGGACAATTACCCCCCTGAGGACAATAATATTATCCCCATTTTTCAGACCATTGTACCGAATGGTCGTACGTTTTATGCTGCGCAAAGATTCAATCAGTTTAATTTTGGCCATTACAAGAAGTGGGTTATTGATGTAGACAAATGCTTATGTACCCTTTACAGCTCATTTTATTTATGTTAGTACCAAAGATTTTTTAAAAGCCAGTCAGTCACTCAATAGTGCCTTGCATAATTTGAATATTAGGACACTGCTAACGTTTAAATTTCACAGATAGGACATATATGACATATTCATAATTCCTGCAAAGTTCTACAGAATTTGATGTTGGCTGCAAAAGGGACATAGTATCTTTAATGAACAGGGGGTTAATTTTCGGAGGGGGGGGGGAGGAGGGTATTGTTCTCGGGAAAGGGTTTTCCTTGGTTGTCCTAGGGTAGGGAGGAATTGTCCCAGGATATTATTTTCTGGGGTGGGGGTAGTTGTCGTCGGGGAGTAATTGTCCACGGGGTTTATTGTCCATTGGGTAATTTTCCGGGGGTAATTGTCCGGGGGGTTGTCCTCGGGGGGGGGTAGTTTTCCGGGGGTTAATTTTCCCGGGGTTAGTTTTCCAGGGGGTTATTGTCCTTGGGGGTAGTTTTCCGGGGGGCGAATTTTCGGGGATGATTGTTCATGGGGGAAATTGTCCTGATACGTTTATTCTACGATAAAATCTTCGAAAGACTTAAACACTATTAATTATAATGTGCAAGGCATTGATAATGAGGAAAGTTCGATTGCGAATTCCCGAATACCCCCATCTCACTAGAAGACGATTCTGCTTTATAGCTCGACGTTGCATGACCTCATCAAGCGTACTACAGGGGCATGGACAGCGGCTCCGATTCATGCCTGTTCCCGAGACAATTATAGAATACTACTTTGTTAAAAACGCGATCACCTCATGCACGACAAACTTCAAACCACATCCGCAAAGACGCTACCATTTCTCCGAATGGCCTTTTGCTAGCTCTCGCCCCGATTTAGGCGTTTGCGCTGCACTTCTGCTGCACTGTTGCTGATTGCAACGACCATCCGTGCTGCTATGAAAGGCTATGGAGCACTTTATCACATGCTCAAGAGATTTTACATCCATTTTGGTCGCAAGCTGGCACTCGACTGATTTTTTTTTTGGGGGGGGGGGGGGCAGGGGGTGGGCTTTAAGGCGCTTTGATTTTGAAGAAAAAAATATTATAACTTGTTTTTGTTTTCTTTTTTATTGTTATTATTTTTTGTTGGTTTGGTTATTATAACAATATCATGTTTATTATAGACAAAAAGTTTCTTTAATTCTTATTGGCTATTCCCCCTTCTTTGTAAACTGTCTTTTGAAAGATATCCAAAAAATTGTATTAAAATTATGTGAGAGCACGCATTTGTTATAACTGCACACAGAAAAGGGTGAAAATATGATATAATATATCATATTATGATGCCCCGATTTATATACCGATGTCATAAAATCGACGCAGAAGCCCAGCATGAACCTATTACATTCGCCCGCTCGCAGCGTCACTGAAGAGAGGTATTAATAAGCGCATGAGCCTCGTATTACGACCGCTTTGATTGCAGAATCAGTGCATCTCATCGGCCTCGAAATAGGGCGAGAAAGTGGCAGCGTCGTAATTTCATCGTATCGCCATCGCATTCAGTGCAGGTAGTTCTCAACTGAGTTGTTGTATAGTCGCCTCACAGACTAAAAGTGGGGTTGGATGAAAATTCTGCCATGCTCAACGCAATTTTCACAGATCGCCATGGTCGCTATAATCGCCTTTCTATAGTAAGATGGGGTGGGGGTATAAAAAGCCATTTTACAAAGGTTCCGATGGAGAATGCTTTTGCCGTTTAGGACATGTTTAGGATTCTTATTTCAATAACCAATGACTTTACTCTTCGAATTTCTTATTTACTTGTTCTTTTCGAACTCATCTTTGGAAATGACGGAGACCCCTTCTAATAAACACTTGTCATTAATTGATTCAAATTGATCGTAACTTTATACCAATCGCAACTCTGTATCAAAGAGGATTTCGATTTACGGACTTGCGATCAATCCCGATCGAACTATTTATGTTGAACGGAATTTTAACCGTGTTTTAAATAAATGAAACACTCAATCAAAAAGGCATGACCCTGTTATATAGAAATCTTCTGTGTCACTTTGAATTGTACATATGCTGTACAATAAACCTTTTCAATGTCAGGCGCGGATCTACGGGGGGGGTTTAGGGGGTTTAAACCCCCCCTTGGGCGGCCCAGAAAAAAAAAAAAAAAAAAAAGGGAAAAAAAAGAAAAAAAGAAAGAAAAAAAGAAAGAAAAAAGAACGCACGCTGGAGAGAAACCCTTTCAAGTGCAAATATTGTGAGAAGATATTCAACTCATCTGGTAACTTAACCAAACACATGATAACTCTGGATATAACTGTGTATTAAACTGTTACTTGATTTAAAAAGACGTTATCATGCACTGCTTTTTATGGTCTCCATTGTTAATAGATGCCAGGAAAACATCACTTACGGGGTTCAAATAAACACCCCCCCCCAAAAAAAAAAATCGGCTCGCCGCTTCGCGGCTCGTGGACGATGCTCCGCATCGTCATTATTTTGGTCAAACCCCCCCCTTAGCAAATAGCTAGATCCGCCCCTGAATGTTTGTGTTTCTCGCATGTACAGCAGAGTCGATGGTATTTGTAGCTGACAATTTAAGACGGGCAATATACATGGCAGACTTTTCTAGTGGCAGTCTCGACTCTTTATCCTTCTATGCTTTGCCCATCGGTTCCGTCGTTCAACCGGTAGGCGTCGATTACGATCCCGATACTCGCATGGTGTACTGGAGTGAAAATACAGGATCCATACGACGCGCGAATATCAATGGCACTATGCAAAGCGTGATCGTCGATAGTAGTACTGCCATAAGTGAGTATTCTGGAATTAAAATTTGTCTTTCTTGTTTGAAGATTTCAGATAAATTTCATTTCAATTACAAATATTATTTGTCAGAAATTAAAACGGTTGTGTAATAATATGACTTACAATTCGCCTTTTTGTGTTTGTCTTTGTTTTTATTTTTGTTTTAATAGTTTAATTGTTGTTTTAATATTTCATTTTGTTGCTTCTACTTCTTTCCTGTTGACTACTACTTCTCCTTTTTCTTTCCTTCTACTTTTCCATTGTAATTTTTTACCTTTTTGCTTGACCTATTAATTAATCTTTTTCTTCTTCTTGTTTTCATTTTGTTTCTTAATTTGTTATGCTGCTAATGTTTTTGCATTTGATGATCTTTTATAAGTTTTTCTCTTTGTTCTTTTACCTTTTTCGTCTTCGTCTTCTTTTCCCTCTATATCTTCGCCTTCTTCGTACTCTTTAACTCTTCGACTTGAGCCTTCCTCTCATCTGCATCATAACCATCGTCCTCTTCTTCATCTTTGTTCTTGCTTCTTCCCCTCCTTCTTCTCATTGTCATTCCTGAAGGTAACTATGTCATTGTTTTCTTTCACAGGACCATACTACATTGCGTTGGATACGAGTCGTGGTAAAGTCTTTTGGACCGATAATTACCTAGACCGAATCATGTCGGCTAATCTCGACGGATCCTCTCAGCAAATTCTCATCAATACCGACTTAAGCAATCCATACGGAATCATTATACACAAAACAGAGGGGTGAATATATGTAGTTTGTAACCACCTCACACACACGCACAAACACTCACACACAGACACACAAACAAACGCACTCACTCTCTATTAGTCAGGTGTCTTAGGGAAATACACGGCGGATAAAAGCGCCATTTTTGGTACAGGGCTTTATTAGGACCTACTGAACGATATTAGCCTAGGAGCCGTCGGTAAACAAAAATGATATAAAGGTATGAGGGGCGGGGGCGTCATCCCCGAGCCCCTAAGTAATATATATTAGGTAAAATAACATTGATTTGTTGATGTACGGATGTAACTTTGGGTACAGGGCTTTTTTAGGACCTTCTGAATGATGTAAGGTTTGAAGCCCCAGCAAAACATTTAAATAGGTGTGATTTTGGGGCAGGGGCGTCGTACCGGAGCCCCATATTATATATCATGTAAGATCACATTGATTTGTGGTTATACGACAACCTGTTATGTACAGGGCTTCCTTAGGACCTACTAAAAGATATAAGGGTAGGAACCCCTAGCCACAATTTCATATAAGGGTGTGGGGGCATCGTCTCTGAGCCCCCCCCCCCCAAATAATGAATATCGTAAAATAACAATTTTTTTTTCTTTTCTTGTACGAATACAATTTCTGGTACAGGTTTTTGTTAGGACCTACTGAACGATGTTAGAGTTGGAGCCCCCAACAAAACATTTATATATGTGTGATTTGGGGGCGGGGGCATCGTACCAGAGCCCCTGTGTTAGATATCATGAAATATCACATTGGTTTGTGGTTAAATGACAGCCTGTTTTGGTACTGGGCTCTCTTAAGACCTATTGAGCCCTTGCAAAACAATCACATAAGTGTAAAGAGGGTCGGGGCGTTGTTCCGGAGCCCCCGCGTTGATTTGTTTTGTTTACCTTAATACTTTGCATACTCGGTGGGTAGAATGTTGTGAATTGCCAGTAATTGGTCTTTACAAAACAGAACATGCTCATGTCAGGTGGCTAAGCGCTACTATCAACTAAATCATAGCTTAGGAGCCCTTCGGAATTTTTGAAATCATTGGAATGTCAGTACCAATGGATGCCACAGATTCCCCGAATGTGACATATACAGCTTTGGCTGGCGGCAGGATGAAATCTTCAATCCTGGAAGTCAAAAAGGCAACACCTTTTTCTTGTTGAGTGGGTCACTGAGAAAGTCAATTCAATTGCCTGGTAGTTTGGTCTCACCCGATACTTTCCTGCGCACACCCTTGCCTCTCTTATCTCGGGTAGATTCTTTCAAGCTATCTGGAATGTTTGTGTCCCACACAACATCCAGCCTCATGGCGTCCTGAAGCTGCTTTTCCAGGTAAGGACGAATTACCGGTCTGCATACTCATGGAAGGTGCTGACGCTGGTAGTGGGCACACAGTGTATGATGACGGCACCATCCGGGACTTTGCCGTCATAGGTTGAAGGTGGCTCTAATTTACCAGGTTGCTCAAGACATTTTAGCAGGTCTGACTTCGTGCTGGGCAAATGAAGCTTGTTAAAGTTTGACAGGGAAGGTGTGAAGGACTGTATCTCATGTGCAAAAAACTCTGCCAAGTCACCATCCCGGTTTTGCATATATATGTACAGCTGGCCGAAGAGTGCCACGTTGTTTGATGCAATTTGATCTTCTTCCCTGCTTAGATGTTACCTTAAGTTTAGGTTTACTGAATAGTGCTAGAGAATTCCTCTTGATTGGGTCATGGATGGAGTGGCTGCGCACATCAAGCACAATCTTGACAAAGTTCTTGTACTGTTTTCTGCCTGTATTCCCAACGTGTGCAATGCGGCTACCACTGGTTCATCCTCGCAGTTGCAACTGTCAATAGTTACTAGTTCTGAGAAGTCATCCGAGAAGGGATTTTCCATTTGTCTGATGGTATCGGAGAGGCTGACAATCTGTCGCTGGAAGCTCTTCTGTTTTGAGAGAACCTGCTCGTGATGCTGGAAGTTTTCTGGGATTTCTGTGTCATCATCAGTAAGGTATTCTTCTTCGAATTGCTTTAGCAGCCTGGACATCTCTGGTCCCGAAAGCATCCATCGTCGAAAAGCCACAGGGCTTTCTGTGAGTCCAACAGCTCTACCAGAACATTTCACAATCTTGTTCTCCTGCTCATGAGCTTGTATAAATGGGATTGCAGAGAATTTGTTATTTGTCTTGGAAAGGACCCAGTGAGAACATTTCTCAAACTCATCTTTGATAATGTCGGGCAAGAACTTCATATCTCTGATGTGAACTGGCATCCACCGTAAGTAGTTCACATGATCCAAGGCAAAGAACAGTGGTGTGAGTTCCTCCAAGACTTCAACACAAAAAGGGAAATTCTTCTCTCTGTGAGCCCTGACGAAAATAAGAATGATTGTATCATATCTCATGATCAGGTCTCAGTACATGAAAGTAGGACTTCTCTTCTGCATGTTGTTTCCCCAAGCCGTGGCAGACTCTTCATCTTTGGGGCCCTCGCTGAGCATGAAAGCTTCACTCTGAAGATTGTGCAGAGTCAAGAGAGTGATTTGGTGGGTGTGCCTAGTTCGAGTTAGGTGTGCTGCCTTCAGATACGAATCGGTCGTGCCAGATGACGCTACCTCTGCCTCTGTGAGGGATGTAGTCCAGCCAGAACTTTCTAAGACATCCTCATGTGTATTTCATATTGCCATGTCTGCATGTGTGCAGACCACCTAGCATAAACACATGCACTCTCTCACAATGGGTGTCTGGCCATTTTAAATGTACAAACGTTGCCAGGGCAAACAGAGGCTGGTCAAATGTAGTGACTGGGATTTGTCCTGGGTTCAGAACTTCAACAGCTTGCCTCTCGACATCATTGCTATGCTTAATCATAGCAGGAGTTGCAGACTTCTCATAAAACAGAGGAAGGAGTGCAAATTGTGCTAGAGGGTCTTCTACCGGAGGTTGATTAGAGGCATGATAGGCAGCCCATAAAATGGTATCTCCACTGATGAGTTCTTTTGCCTCTAGAAGTGGCAGTGAATGCTCTACTCAGCTGTGTTCCCCTGCTCTGGCCGCATCTAAGCACCTCTCGACTGGAATCACTTCACTTTCTGGCTCCGCAACAGCAGTTGTCTTCAAAGCTATGGCTGGTACATTGGCGTAGCTATCGGGAAGAGCGTGCTTTTCATTTCCAGAAGGTGGTATCACAACAGGTGCTCTGCTCTCACCAGGTTTGTCCTTGGTAGGCAACTATAAAAGGCTGATTCCAGTCCCACGGATTGATGTTTTGGAAGTGGCTCGGGTTGTGGTCTAGGTTGTCGAGGGCGCCAACAGTAAACACACCTTTCCAGAAGCTACACACTATAGGGGTACATTTGGGGTGCAGATTACGCGTAGTTGCCGAGGGAACTAATCTGCTCCATATAGGGCGCACTTAGTGCATTCAACGTAAAATATGCACCCTGAGGGGTGCAAGAATTTGGAGGGTGCAGAATGTGCACCCCACTAGTCTTTATCAAAGCATTATGAAATTATACTGTAGTTTGAAGATTGATCTGTTCTCAAGTCTGTGTATATATTTCAAGAACAACATAACACAACAATAAACAATTATACAATTTTAAGCATCGTTATTATTATTCCATGAAAAATCATGGACTATAAGTTATATGAAACAAGTTTAAGTCAGTCGATCTTTAGCAGAGACTTTTAATTCCGTTCAACTGCCGAGTTTAATAAGCGAGTGTTCGTAATAAGATTCTGCGCATGCGCGAAAAATCCTCCGTGACCTTTCCGCTGGATCAATTGGGATAAATATTGGTCGGTTCTGTGCTATAACACAACAGTGAATGGGGAATGTTAGCATTTATCACGTTCTAGATACGATTTTTTTACATCATGACATCATTCCTTTTCCACAAATCATCTTGAGCAGGTAACTGGATATATTTTCCTTCTTTTCCTTTTTTACTTGGTCAGCAAATGATTTAGTATTTTCTTCTTTGCAATCGGCAGTTGCCTCCACAGAGGCGAAAGTATGCCGTGTCCCGACTGTTGCCCCATACAGATATTTTGTGTAAGCCGTCTGCTTGGCATGGCAATCTTTAAAAAGGTCGTGATTCTGACTTTAAAATTTAATAACCGGTGTTAAGAATAACTCATATGAAGGCTCTTCCCTGCTAGTTCAGCCTGTATGTCACTTAAATAATTATGGCCTACATGATCTAAACTTACCTGCTTACGCATATTTTGTTTGAACTGAAGTGAAGAAAAAGAGCGACTAAATTCAGACTAGATCTAGATCTCTAGTCTATGTAATCGAAACAAAAGACACTGAGACCGATTTGAATTTAAAAAATGTATACAAACCGTATAACAAGGACTGGACTTCTAGTTATGCCTATCCATTGACTAAAATAAGTAGTTTCACTTCACTTCCTGTTAAAATTCTTTCAATCAATGACAATGAATGCTGCCACTGTGCCAGCTGTAAATTCACCTTCATTGTCCTGCTTGCTCTTTCTGCAACGGGGCCCAGAAGTGATTACTGTTCTTTTACTACTATAAATTCCAATCGATGTGTATTCTAGTTTCTTGTATGTCCTGTAGAGTAGTATTAATTTAGTTTTTGTACAATATATTTGCTGTCCCCAAATTATTTGGTGGAATTGGCTCAGTGACATCATAAGCAGTGCTGATGTCCTCTTGGCAATGCCAATGGGCTGTTTATTCCATTACAGCTAGCATGTGTTATAGGGAACAAGGCAGATTTATTTGGTAAATTTGTATGATCATTGAGATTTTAAACTTAATTAAGGCAATAATTTAATGTTCTTCATTTCTGGGGGGGGGGGGGGATTGAGACTATCAGCTGTGATTTTTTTTTTTCTCCCAAGAAAGAAGAAATATTTTCCTGCCCAAATAGAAACCATTATAATTTATGTTAACATGAAATATTTTTCTTTCTTTTTACAATCAGACTATCATCAT